>PVJL010006903.1:0-59687 GCA_004026885.1 Lyroderma lyra | reverse complement strand
ATCACAGCAATAAACACTATAGAAGCTTTAACAAGCCCATCTCTGTCAGAAAAAGTAATTTTCATATGATGAAATGACTTATATTCTACCTTAGGTGATCAAAATGAAAATCAGAAATAGTAATATGAATAATAACAAAAAATTATTAGACAGCCTACAAAATAATTCTGTATTTTAAATTCCACCTTTTGATGCCAGGAAAGGTAATGGAGGATAGACCTCAATATAAGCGGTGTATACTGCTGCAGCCTGACCCCTGGCCCCTCCTCTCACATATTCAGGCCACTGACCCAGAAGGAGACCTACCCACTGGGCAGTCACAACAGCACCTCATGTGAATAAGAACCTTTATCTTTATTTAAGCAGAATTTTTTAAAAGACTATTATAATCGCTATTAACAGAATATCTGTCATTCACTAAAGTGATAAATGGAATTAGGCACCTTGAATTATTACTGTGGTATGGTTAAAAAAAAAAAAAAAGCCAATCCTTCAAATGTCAAAAAACCTTTTAAACATTAATACATCCACTGCTCTCAATCCACCAGACCAATTGGGCCAACTCAAGAATCTATCAGCAAAGAGTTGCTGGTAACTTGTTTTCTTTTAATCAGGAATCACCAAATGCTTATTAAGACTCTAATTTAAGCAGTATTTTGTTTTTCCTTATTATAAATTAAGACCAATATTACGGTTTCCAAAAAAAGGCAGAGTTCAGGCTGCAGGCATGGGTGTCTCCTGGCCCTAATCTCTCAATGGGTGCCCCATTGCCTATGACAACTAAGCTGAGTCCACATGGACATCCTGGAAAGCATTCCCAGGGCACTAAAGAGCCTACCACCCTCCGACCTGTTCACCAATACCCTTACTAGTCACATTGGTTTCTTTCTGTTAATCGTTCTGCAGATTAAGAGAAAATAATCCTAGGCCTACTGCCAGAGACATCTAAGATCTCTTTTCCACCAAACCTTATCCCCATTTCCAAAAAAATACTTCAGTCAAGTCAACAAGACCAGCCTGATTCAGTGATGGCTGAGATAAAAGGCAGGTTCTGTTAGATTAAGAACACTCACCAAGGAAGTATAGCAGTAAAGATTCCTTTCATGTCTGCTGGGAAAAACACCACCACAAAATAAATAATACACTTTTGGACTGTTTGCTTAAAACATTAATACTTGGCCATGATATGAAAAACTAAAATAAGCCAAGAGTTTTCCTTTCCAATTTTTATCAATCCACATAGCAGAAGAAATAAAGTGCATGCCAGTGCAAAACATCTCCCAAGGAAGGGCTTTCATCCTAGAGCAAAAGATCCTAGGTCAGACCCAAGATCAGAGTCTTTAAGGAAACAGCTGTCCCTCCTCTCAAAAAATTTGCCAGTAATTCACAGGAGGAAGCAAGAGTCAAGGCAACCTAGAAAAAAATTCCATTCCTCACCCACCAACCACATACATTGGTCTCAAACTTCTAAGGATACCATGGAGCAGCTACCAAGACTACCCAGCAGTTCCTCACTGCCCAGACACACAGGACACCACACTAAAGCACACAGCCAGACCCCACTGCTTCCCCAGAGTGGTGACAATTCTCAAATAAGAAAAACTCTCCTTCATGCAAAGTATGAATTCAAGACACAGAAAGTACAACACAAACACAGCAAGTGAGCAAGCACAAGGTCCCCGTAGTCTCAAGACTACTTGGAGATGAAGTAAGATAAAAGAAGTTGAGGGAAAAAAAATTTCTTTCACTGGCCCAGCTACCAACCTCACAGAGGCACCAAATATGCTATTTATTAACCCCGCACAGCTCACTATCTACCATCACGCTGAAACACCCTCACCTAAGTGAAATCAAGAACAAAATTCAAAACATTTAGCCAAAACTATGAAGCCCAAGTAAACCAACTTGGAGAATGAAGCATTATTTTATACTCCTTTTTACAAGCCAATGAAAATAAACACAAATTGATGAGAGGCAATGCAATAAAAATATTTACCGATTCCATAGCTGAAAGTCAATGGTGATAAGGACTGTATATTAAATCCAACAAAGGCGTGTCCAGAGCAGTGCTGTGTATATTCTGAAACAAGAGAATAAAATTAGTGCAGGTAAATAATAATTTCGATTTCAGTTCTGTTTACACTTTGTCTCTATCTCCATTTAAACCAGCCATTTACTTTACTACAACCTTCCTTCATTTAACTCTACGCAAGCAAGTTTTCAAGATGTTTGTCTGATTGGGGGTTCTAAAGGGAGAGTAAAGCCCAGGAAAGAGGCTCACACCCGATGATTTGTTTTAAGGCACCAAATGAAAATCTGTTCTCAGTAATTTCTCCTGGAAGCAGTGCCCAGAAAGGCCAGGTTGAGGAAAGAAAGGTTCAAGTAAGCCAGTCATTCTCCCCAGAGATGAGAGCTCAGGACTAGGGTCCTGGATGGGGCCATTCATAGACTTTTCTCCTTACATGGAGTTTGACAGAAATCTCACAATTATTAAAACTGTCAGTTATGCAGTTTGCACCTTCTGCAGACTTCCTCTCACACTAAAAACAAAACCCAAACTCTCTCTTTGGCTCATAAAACTCCCATGGCCTGCTTGTCCCTGCCTCCCACAGGCCCCTCTGCCCCACCTCCACCTCTCTCCCTCTCATACTCTGTAAGGCCTCTACCTGGAGGGCTCCCAACCTGAACACTACCCACATTCTCTACTCCATTTTGTCTGTGTTCACCAGTGCCTCTCAGCAGAACATTCCTGACCACACTATATCCACTCCACTCAATCTCTTCCTGAATCTACTTAGGGATTCATTCTCAAAGACAAAAGACCATATTCAGACCATTGTTCTTCATGTTACTCGAGTTCAAAACTGTGATTCCAGTATCCTACGTGTGTTTCAGCTCCTCCCAACACAACTCAGGAGAAGCAGAAAGATTAGGGCAATATAGGAGGACCTGCACATTTTGTAAATGTGATTAAGAAATGTTGTCTGGTGGTGGCTAGATACTGTAGTGAGCACAGTGCTGGGGCTCACAGAGTAGAGGACCTCATTTAAGAGCCTGCCTCCCTCCAAGTCATTCATTATGAAGATAGTTCACACATAAACAGTCTCTTTACTAATTATTAAACTACAACTATACATATCGAGATAACAAATCTCAAAAATCATAAAAATGAATGGAAAAAAAAGTCCGAGGGATATATTGAATATACAGGGTCCAGCAGAAGTAATGCCCTAAAATGTCATATATAGTATGCTTGATTGTGATATTCTTATGTTACAGAATTACATGTTTATGCTTTTGTTTATTGTTAAATTTATTGGGGTGACACTGGTTAATAAAAATTACATAGGCTCCAGCTTCCTTTGGCAGCACATAATACTAAAATTGGAATGATACACAGAAGATTAGCATGGCCCCTGCGCAAGGATGACATTCAAATTCGTGAAGCGTTACATATTTTTTATGAAAGCTCAGCAAGAAGGCACTCAAATACCTCTTACCATTTACTAATACTGAATTAGTAGAGAAAGCTTTTTCTTCTTACACCTTCATAAAAAATAAGCACCGCAACAAGCTTAATCCAAGTCTGGATTTAAGACTGCATCTTGCTTTTTTTGAGTCTAATTTCAAGAAACTAACTGCATCAAAGCAAGCTCAACGATCTCATTAACAATGTTTCAATCACCTAGTGATCTACAAAACAATTATTATAGACTTCTCAAATAACACAAATAAATATTATTAACAATAATAAACTAAGTTTGTTAAATACTTGATCATTATCAATATTTAACTGTTACAAATATTATAAAATTAAATCCGTGGTTTGTAAAAAACAGAAAAGAAAAAAGGAATTACATAGGTTCCAGGCATACAATTCTATAGTACATTATGTGTTCATTGTGTGTTCGCCACCCAGAATCAGTTCTCTTTCCATCACCATATATTTGACTCTTCCTCCCTCCTAACCTTCAAATAACCACTAACTTCTGCTCCCTCCTCTCCCACCCCACTCCCTCCTAACCTTCAGGTAACCACTAAACTATTAATTGTGTCCTTGAGTTTTTGTTTCTTTGTTGCTTACAATTTTATATTCAGCATATGAGTGAGATCATATGGTTCTTGGGTTTTTTGCCTGGCTTATTTCATTTAGCATGATGATCTCAAGGTCCATCCATGTTGTCGCAAATGGCAGACAACATGGTAGTATTTCATCTTTTCTTACAGCTGAGTAATATTCCATTGTGTGTATGTACTACATCTTCTTTATCTAGTCATCTATCAAAGGGCACTTTGGTGGTATCCATTAGTTGGCCACCGTGAACAGTGCGGCAATGAACATTGGGGTTTGTAAGTCTTTGCGGACTAAGGTTTTCAAAATTTGGGGGTAGATACCCAGAAGGGGGATTGCCAGGTCATATGGTAACTACATTACCAATTTTCTGAGGAACCTCCACACTGTCCTCTAGTAGTTTACCAATCTGCATTCCCACCAGCAGTGTGCAAGGATTTCTTTTACTTCACAGCCTCTCCAGCATTTGTTATTCCCTGATAAAAGCCATTCTAACAGGTGTGAGGCAGTATCTCACTGTGATTTTGATTTGCATTTCCCTAATAGCTAATGAAGTTGAGCGCTTTTTCATGTAACTGTTGGTCATTTGTGTGTCTTTATGGGTGAAGTGTCTGTTCAGGTCCTCTGCCCAACATGCTTATGATTTTGCAATAAAAGATTTGGTATATTACCAGCTTATTTAAAAAAAGAAGAGCCATTATTTGTACCAGACCCAACATTTGTCTTTCAAAAGCACATGAGGAGTTCCCTGGTGGTGCAGTGGCTTAAGGCTTCGGCGCTGGCGCTGTCAGTGCTGCGGCCTGGGTTCGATTCCTGGCCAGGGAGCTACCCACATACCAAAAAGCAAAAAAAAAAAAAAAAAAGCACATGAAACTTAATATATCTGATTGACTATGCATACAGTAAAATGTCAACGAAAAGTAAATCATTATGAAATATAAAATTCAAAATAATGGTGGCAAGGGGGAGTTTAGACACCAATTGAGAAGTGTACCCAGAAGTTTCAACAATATTGGTAAAGCAGGGATGGCTGGAGCACAGGTTATGGGGAGCTGGCTTTCCTATTTATACTGTAACAATCCCTGAAGCTCACACGATATACTAGCTAGGGTGAAAGAGGCTATGTGCTCCTTGCCCCCTCTGCTGCCCTGACAGGGAGTGGAGAGGAAAATGAACCAAGTGCCACACCCCACATGAAAACCAGGCTGATCTTCGGGGACCCTAAACCATACAACTGGTCGTCTTCTACTTTGTGATTTTTTTTTTTTTAATGTGGGTGGTTCCCTGGCTGGGAATCAAACCCAGGCCACAGCGTTGACAGCCCCAGCGCCAAAGCCTTAAGCCACTACACCACCAGGGAACTCCCTACTTTGTGATTAACTGAAATTATGTATTTCTATCATTCACAACTAGAAATTTAAGAGTACACAGCCAACTAAAATCTTTATTTTCATTAATTAAATATTTTTACATTAAAATTATTTGAAGGTAAACCCAAAGTCTAATGTCAAAAACGAGCAAGTGACAAAATATAAAATCTTGCAAAATAACTATAAGAAACAGATTTTATTTAGAAGCCTCTCAAACTTCCTATATACAAAAAATCAAATAAATCAAGTGACCACTGTAGCCTTGCTGTATAAACATAACAACACTGCCAGTAAGGAAGGGAGAAATTACACTGCAGAATCACGAAGAAAACTGACTGAATAAAACAGTATAACCTCCCGGGAGAGCTCTGGGATCTTTAAGAATAAAACTAACAAGTATTAATGGGAAAAAAATACCAAATACCATTCACCTCAATTTTTTCCAATCCCATGCAAACATCAGGCTCTCTTCCATCTCCAAACACATCGCAAGGGCAAATCAGTCAGGGAAACACAAATGCAGACAAGAGACTGGGAGACAAGGAGAAGGTTCTCAGGACATGGTGCTTTCATTAAGCAGGAGTCCCAAGTTGTGAACTCACAGTGGTTTCCTGACCTGTGCTTACAGATATGTGTGTTTTGCAAAGACAGAGTTAGAGTTTTCCTGCCCTTATATTCACAGGATTTTTCAAACTGACATTAACCTCAAGGACTATCAAAAAATGTGGAAAAGCATCTTCCAGTCACCATGACTGAGTTTTAGTGAAAAGCAACAAGTATGTAATTAAGCTTTTCAATTTTCCTATAAAGACAATAACAGAACAATATAAAGAATGTATGATGAATGTCTACAACAGCAATACAGCAAGTAAGATCTACTATTACAATTTTGAAGAAAACCTGAGGTTCCTTTAACCCGAGGTTCCTCAAACTCAGCATCACTGATAATTTTGTCCAGATCATTCCCTGTTGTCCTTGACATGGGGTGGGGGTGGGGGGTTGAGCAGCACCCCAGCCTCTACCCACTAGATACTAGGAGCGATCGATCCCCCACATGTGACACCAGAATGTCTACTGTCACTGTCACGAGTCCTCTGAGAGCAAAATTATCTGGGTAGAGAAACCAGTGCTCTAATTCACCTGCTAGTTTACAAGGAAACAGGTGAGATAAAAATAAGTTTTTAGCATGAGGTCATGCAGGGAATTAAAAGCAAGTTGGATGGGGAAGGGAGGAGGAAAGGGGGAAGGGTGGGAGAGGAGGGAGGGGGAGCTAAATATATGGTGATTGAAAGAGAAGTCACATTAGGTGGTGAACTTATTATACAACAAGTTGACAATGCACTGTAGAATTGTATGCCTGAAACCTACGTAATCCTTGCTAACAGATGTCACCCCAATAAGTCTAACAATAAAAATGAATTTAAAAAAAAAAAAAGCAAGTTGGAAACAGAATCCATGTCTTCTAAATCCTGGTCTAAAGCTCTTTTCATTCTAAGGGAAAATACTTTAGTAACTGACTCAATTATTTGTGGAAGACAGTACAAGTTAAGAGCCTATAAAATAAGTTATACCTTCTGACAGAATAAACCCATTTCTGGGGAATACATGTTGAAGAAATATTCTAAGATATAAAAATACCTTCATGTGGCATACCTCTTCACATCAAACCCCACAACTATAATCAAGCTACAATTTCAAACAGAAATACACTAGACTACTCTTTTTACTATCAGCTTATAGCTACAGTAGTTAATTCTCAGCCCAGAAATAAAGAGATCAGTGGGCACAGTGAATTCACAGACATGGAGACATGAATAGTCAGTGTCTAATATAACTGGCAGGTGACCAGTGAGAGGAGGACTATTCAATGGATAATACAACTGCCATCCAACTCTGGGGGTGAGGCCGTCATGGATGCAAGAACCTCACTAAGAATCCATATAAAGCAACAGGGAGATGTTTCCACCAACAGGACTGGCAATATGGATAAGATGATAATCACAAGTGTTAATGAAGTTTGATGTGTATAATTTAAGAAAAATGGCATGAATTTTTGAGAAAAATTAGGACACATCTTTAACATTAGTTAGCTCTGAATGGTAGAGCAATACAAGATCTTTATTTACTCTTCAATACGTCACCAATTCCTTTAATGAGCTGGGTGCCACATTAGGGGTAAAGGAAAAACTTCTTTAAAAAATGACCAAGAAATATGATATTCACATTAACCCAACCTCATCTCACTTTGGCATAAAAATTTACATTGGAATGCTGGCCTTCCTTTCTCTGTTACATGAGGAGTGACAGTGTTGCTTTTTACACAGGCTCTCTATGAAAAGCCTGAATGCACAGTCTCCAGCACACAATTTTAACACAGTAAGGATCCTGAGTACACTCTACTATTATTTCAGGAGGAAAAAAGGTCCAAAATTACTAATGTTTCCACCACAGAGAATTATCCCTTTCTCCTCTAATGGAACCCCAAGTTTTCGAAGATTATACTTATACAACTATATATAATGTTTAATTCATTTCTATTCTTATTAAGCAAAGACCCATAACTGCTAATCACAGTTCCTTCTGATCAGCATGAGCATTTTTAAAACCTATCTTAATATAATTCAATCAATACCAAAAATACAATGGTATCTTTAGTTGGCCCACATGTGATTCTTTCAGATTAACAGTTTTCACTCTGGATTTTAAAATACTGAACATTTCTTGAGTCTCCCTTCTCTCCCTCCCTGTACCACCTTTCCAAATGTCCGGAATGCCTAGGAATCCAAATGAGCAAAAGCCTGGTCTTAATTATGAGTACACAGGCCTTAGCCCATAGGTCTTAAAAGACTATTAGCCACAGAACTACTTTTTAAATCACAATCTTATGTTGAAACACAATTCTTATTACTAGAAACTAGGCTTTATCAGTAAGTTCTCATTCAAACTGCTTACTATGGAGCCCCATGCAAAGCAAGCACTCCACATTCTTGTACACTGGCTGACAAAACCTGTACAATTACAACAGGATGGTGATCACACCAAAGAACTACAGGACTGAAGAGATTCCTGTCTTTTCTTTCCCTTCTTCCCACAGAAAAGTGGCAGTGTGTTCCTTTTGTGAAGTGCTGTGAGCAGAGAAGAACACAGGGCTGGGTTTTAAGAAACCAATGCAAAACTGTGGCTTTGCTGACAAGTACTTTTTCAGTAAGTTCAAGCACACGCAAAGAGATTGCAAGAGACATGTGCCTCAAAGTCTGCACACAGACAAGCTGTAAGTCCAGCAGCAACACCAACACTCACAGCAGAACACCTAGTGCTTTCTGGGTACCAGATGGAGCTATCTGAGACTGTCATTTTTTTTAGATAAAAAAATGGTCCAATACCCTCCACAAGAATGTTTATAGCAGTTTTATTCACAATTGCCAAATTCCAAACTGCCATCTAAATCAGCCCAGATGTCCATCAACAGGTAAATGGTTAAACTTTGGTCTATGCATACCATGGAACAGCACTCAGCAACAAAAAGGAAGGAAGGTATTGAAATAGTAACTTACTCAGATGAATCTGAAGGGGATCAACTTGAGCAAACCCCAAAGAGTTACATTTACATGATTCCACTTATATGACATTTTCATATGACAAAATTTTAGAAATAGCGGGCAGATTAGTGGTTGCCAGGGTTAGGGACAAGGGTGAGGAAATGCAGCAGAAGGGAAGTGGGTGTGATTATAAAAAGCAAAAGGAGAGACCCCCACGGTGATAGTGGATACAGAGACCTGGATATGTGATCAAACCTACACATACAATGGGACTGGCAACAAAATGGCAGCATGAGAGGGACCTCTGAAAAACTCCGCTGGAGATTACAACTAGTAAAACATCTATACCTCAACCAAGGAGGCAAAGGGTTAAACAAAGGAAATATAAAAGGGAAAAGCAAGGACAGGGCTACATGCGGTCCCCACTTGGAACTCTGCCACTGGGGGAGGGAGGAGGAAGACAGGGGCAGGAGAGCGCTCCAGACTTCACTCTGCCTGAACGACAGAGGAAAGGGGGCCCAGAGGCGGGGCTTGAAATACCACAACTGCCTCACTTTGGTCCCAGTAGGTGCAGACCAGTTTGCAAAGCACAGTGGCCGGACTTCACTCTGGTTCCCAAAAGAGAAGGGAGCGACTGGGCGGTGAGGAGCTGCAGCGCAAATGCTCCAGCGGGAAGGAGAAGGTGACAGAGGGGTATGCGCACGTTTCTCAGCCCACAACCAGGACATCTAAAAGACTAGCAAACAGGACAGGATGGACCCCAAAGGTCAGAGCAGAATCCTTGCATGGGGCAAACTGAGAATAGAAAGACGCAATCATGCCCAAACTCCCTGCACAACCCTGGGAGCCACAGGAAGAAATCAAAGCTGCAAACGCCCCTCCCCCACAGACCTCTGCTGGTCCAGTATCAGCAGCAAATGCCAAAGAAACTGCAGCAGGGACGGTCCAGAGAGGCTGCAAAAATGAGAAGGCAGAGAAAAGGTGCTCAAATGAAAGAGATAGGGATGGACGACCCGTCAGAAACAGAGCTCAAAGCAATGATTATAAAAATGCTTAAGGAACTGAATGATAATTTCAACAGAGACAGCAAGCATCCAGGAAGACTTACAGACCTTTTTAAAAGACCAGAGAAAGATAATGGACACCCATTCGACTAGCTGATTTCTCACCAGAAACTTTATAAGCCAGAAGGAATTGGCAGAAAATATTCAACATGATGAAAACCAAGGATCTACAACCAAGAATAATGCATCCAGCAAGGCTAGCATGCAAAATTGAAGGACAGATAAAGAGCTTCTCAGGTAAGAAAAAGCTCAAGAAATTTATCACGACCAAATGAGCACTACAAAGAATGTTAGAGGGACTGGGAGTGGGTAAAATAAGGGAAAGGAATGGAGAAATTTAGTTTGATTGTTAACAGAAAATTGAAAGGAACAAAGAAATAAAACTCATGGGCACAGTCAATAATTTAGTAGTTACCTGAGTGTAAGGGGGGAGGTGGGTGGGGGAGAAGGGACAGGAACACAAATATATGGTGAGGAAAAGAGAGCTGACTCTGAGTGATGAACACATAACACAACACATAGAAGATGTAATATAGAATTATACGCCTGGAACCTATGTAATTTTTACTAATCAATGTCACCCCAATAAATTTAAAATAAAAATTTTTTAAAAATGAAAAATGAAACCACACACACAGCATGAGCGAAACTGGGGCAATCTGAGTATGACTTGTGGATTGTATCCATGGCAGTATCCTGCTTGTGATGTTGTACAATAGGTTCTGCAAAATATTACCACTGGAGCAAAGTAGACAAGAGCTCTCTCTGTATTATTTCTTATAACTATGTGAATATACAATGATCTCAATTTTTTTTTAAAAAAAAGGGTCTAATATTGACAATTTCATATCTGACCTAATATTAATTCATTTAATCCTCACAACAACCCCATAATGTAGGTATCTTTATTATGCTCACTTTACAGATGAGAAATCAGAGCCCTGAGAGAGTGAGAAACTTAGCCAAGGTCCCACATTTACAGGTGGGGCAAAGACTCAAATCCAGTCTGGCTATCTGCACAGGAGTCACAAAACATTCCTCCCTTGACAGTGTCAAGAGCCCACAATTCCCAAGTTTCAATATGCTGTGGGAGTGCAGTGGATACCACCACCTGTCATCTGTGGTCAGGGCTATTATCCTGACCTTAACTATCTTCCAGGGAAACAACATTGTGGGGCTTTGGGGGGGGAGGGGGGGGAGAGCTGCAGGGGAGTGTTATTTGTATTTGGTAAAATGGGTACTATTTGTTACCATTTTCTTCATTTTGAGTGAGCATAAAGAGAATAAAGGCAACTAAGCAAACTTCAACAACGACATGAGGTGGGGAAAAAGCTGGAAGGAAAAACAAATGCTCCTCATATAGCTTCTTTCTTCAGTTAAAATGCTTCTTGTTCACTATAGGACAAAACAAGCAAGAAACACAAAATTAATGTTTCAAAACAATTCTCTTTTTGTACCCCTTAACAGAAGAAAAAGGCAAAATGAACAGATGCAAAATAAGCAGAGAGAGGGGATGATCTGACATGACCGCCCCTTTTTCTCCACAAATGTGCGGACAGGAATCAAACACCTCAAGCCTGAAGCTCCGGTTCAAAGTGAATGGTCTCATGTTCATACTACCAAATCCAAGGGAATGAAAAAAAATGTTTTTTTGGTGTGTTTTTTTCTTTTTAAACAAACAGATGCATAGCTAAAAAGAAAAACTAGAAAGGGAAACTGTAGATCAGAAACTGGGAATTCCTGAAAATTAAGAGGATAAAAACGTGAACTCAAACCAAAGTGACTGGGAGCAGACTGTGAAAACAGGACCCTGTTTAACAAAAGGCTGGTACCCAGTGTCCTGACTCCAAAAAATATTAATTATCATTGACTTCTAACCAGGAAGTACACACTCTAAGTTCCGAGGCTCCCTGACTCCCTAACTTACCCTTTATACAAGAAGCCAAAATAAGGAACAGTTGTTTAGACATCACACACATTTGAAATCTGCTTACAAGGCATAAAAACAACACAGCTTTTTCCAGAATCTAAAGCAGAAAACAGATTAGCAGTATCACCAGCTCTTAGCAAACTCACAGAATTCCAAATCAGCATCATGCTGTTAAGAGCAAAACTCAAAAGAAAACAAGAATATGATATGATCTGTCCATCTCTAGAGTATACTGTTGGCCTCACCATTTTATTACAGGAGTCATGGGCACTGGAAACACACAAGATAACAAATGAGTGCTGGGGCTATTTCACTTCATTAGTGTGAAGAGCCTACAGAACAATCACTTATTTATTTGTAACCTCTGACAACACTCATCTGTTTCATTTCTACAAAATGAATAATCCAAGGAGGACAGACTAAAGAACACTGGGTACCAGCCTGTTTTTTATTAAATAGGAACTCAGAATCAAGATACAGCTCCATGAAAATACTGTCCTCATTCTATACAAGTCTTATTCACAAAATTCACTGCAAGTGCTCTACACTTCCTCTTCCTCCCCTTGAAAACCCATGTAAGATAGGCAAGACTTGTAGTGACAGAGCTTAATATATGCAATGTACCAACTACACACAGGGATACAGACAGAAAAGCAGTGGAACATAACTAAAGCCTGAACTAAACTAGGTTGTCCAGCAAGAAAACTCACCTTTTAAAAGGGTGTAAAATTCTAAAGAATCTGCACAAAACTATTAGAATAAATAGGTGTAGTACACAAAATATTTTTAAAAAAATAAGTTGTTTTTCTATACACTAGCAATGAACAATTTTGAAAAGTAAATTAAGAAAACTATGCCATTACAACAGCATCAAAAAGAATAAAATATTTAGGAATAATTTTAACCAAAGAGGTGCAAACCTTACAAACTAAAAACTACAAAACACTACTAAAAGAAATTAAGGAAGACCTAAATAAGTGGGGATGTCTGTATTCATGGATGGAAAACTTAACATTAAGACAGCAAAAGACCTAAGATTCAATGTAATCTCAACTGCTTTTTTTCTAAAACTGAAACAAATAATCCTCAAATCCACACAGAACTGTCATAAATGCTTACCTTTATACATTTAATATACTGCAATTTACAGAACTATAAGTTTTCCTAAAAAAAATTTTTAAAGGAGACAAGGAAAACAAAGCTGAAATGTCTAGTATTTGCATGTTGCCAGGTGTTTTTCCTAAAAGGGTGGTTTTTGTTTTTTTTTTTTAAAGTACTGGAGAGAAATCTCATATTACTGATCTATTAAAAAAAGGGATTTGATTTGATCCTTAAAACCCCTTTAGTTCTAAAAATGTAACATTCAATACCAAATATAACATTGTTTCCTTTAAAAATATATCATTTTTGTACTGCTCTTTTCATTTAGAATGTGAACATACAGCAATAATTTGTACAGTTTAACAACTAAGATATGATGAATAAACTATAAATTGGGGGGAGGGGTGGTTTGAGGAAACGGCAGGTAGGATGCAGAACTTTTGACATCACAAAACTGAAATGTAGCTGAAGCAGGTAATTCTCAACTCTAATGTTCAGACGTCTTAGTACATGGCAGCTGAGTTGTTTCCATGTAATAAGGACAAAGTTTAACAACTGCCTGTTGAATGAATGACTTATTAACAGGTGTTCTACACTGCAGGCTATATCCTAGCCCTGCTGGATATGCCTACTATCCTGAAGCACTGCTTCTCTAATTTCACTAATGCATCCTGATGCCCAGCCACTGGAATGAAAGGATCATTACCAAAACAACTTAAAATGATTTAAGACAGACAAAAGGGAATTTATTCTTTATATGGTATCTTTACTAATTTCTATTTGGAAATCACAATGTTCATCAGTGTTAACTGTACTCTTCCATTTCTACTTTCTCTCATCATTTATGGAGTCTCTTATCATTGGGAGTGGGTGCACAGGCTGAGAATGAGAAGTGACCCACCGGGATGTAAACCTAAGCTCCATCCAAGCTTTTCAGCAAAGCTTTCACTTATTCAACAAAGCCTTCCAGACAGGCAGAGTTTACAGCCAATTATGTCCTCCCATTAACTTTCAACAGAACCTCCCTAGGAGGTTCATTAAAAATTGTTTACAGGGGGGTTCGCTGGTGGTTGTAGTGGCTAGGCTTCAGCACTCTCACCACCACGGCCTGGGTCCAATCCCCGCTCAGGGAACCAACAAAAAAAAAAAAAATTTTTTTTTTTGTTCACAGGGTTTTCAAGTGGTAATGGTGAAGTACAGAAAATAAGTAAAAGCAAGCTGGCCCAAGTGAGTGTGACTTGATATATAATGTATTTATTTAGTATTTGTATAAGCTCTGATACATCCAAGCATCTGGAAGGTCCTGGCACAGAATGGTAGCCTCTGCCAACCCCGTTCTCCATACACTGTCTCATTTAGCCTTTACAACAACCCTAATGGTAACAGGATCCTCTCCGTGTTTCTGATGAGAAACCAGGTTCTGAGGGGTTGAATCATTTACCTCCAAGTCAGGATCAAACTCAGGTTTTAGAGTCTGTATCTGTAGCAATCACACACACCACCCACTCTTCCGCACTCACAGCTCCTAGAGAGAATTTTAAGTCTAAAATTGACAACACCCTCCCCAAAACAAAATATTGCACTTACAATGAGGTAATGCATGCCTCAGAAATCCAGGGCAGGCTTACTTCATCCTCCATCTAAACCAGGAACACAACTGACTCTTTCCTGACTTCTCAATTCATCCTATCAACTATCACCCACTTCCCAAGGATTCCCTCATACCATCCCTATTTCTCTTGCTAACTATTTATTTTCCACTTCTTTCACTGACTATCTAGCTCCTTCTCCTCCACCTGCATGCTCTCCCTGGGCAATCTTATCTGCCTCTGTGACCTTAGTAAACCACACTGTTAAATCCCAATTCCACTCTCAGAACTCCCCACAGAAATCACAAAGTCCATTTCATTCATGTCAGAGACACACCCACAAACGTACACACATTGCACATAAGTGGTCTCTCTATTTCCTGCCCTTGGCTCAGGTTACCACTGTCCAGACAATCCTCCAAGTTAGAAACTCGATGTCCTCCTATTCTCCTTCCAGATCAAAAGTTAGTTGACAAGTTCTGTCAATTCCAGCTTCTAAACATCCCTCCTCCCAACTGCCACAGCCCTAATTCCTAAATCAACAAAGTCTCGGTATTTCTTCAGCTATGTTATCATAACAACTTAATTATCTCCATCTCCAACCAACTCATTCTCTACACACACACTGCTGAGAAGTGAACTTGGCACATATGAATCACCTCTTGTTTACACCTCACTCTGGCCTACAGAAATAATTTGGGCTAACAAGGAATCCATTAGTGTTTTTCAAACTTCCAACCCACAGTTGAGAAACATTTTACATCATGATGCAGTACACACATACATACAAATATGTAACTGAAGAAAAAAGCCTTCACAGAACAAAAGCTGCCCATCTTACATAGGAGGCACTGCAACATTTTCTACTATGTTCTAGATTGGCTGCTGGTGTTGGTTGGTTTTTACTGTAAGTGCATCCAACTAAATTGATTTCACAACCCATCAATGTCACAACCCCCAATGGAAAGCTAAGGGAACACAGGTTTTGAATGATGCTGTCCTAGGCTGCCTCCTCAGCAACCTCATTCTTCCAATTGCTTGAAAACATCACATTTCACTCGTAGGAGGCTCCCTCTTCCTGTCTACCCACCTACTAAGCTCCTATTCATCCTTCAACATCATCACACTCAGGTCCTGACTTTCTCGTTAGTACTGTCAATGTGTTTCAAATTTTCCAGAGTTGACATGTATTGTTTTATATTTTATATTATGTCACCACTATATTAAGGAAACCTTTCCCACACACACTTCCTGACTCATGCTATAACCACTGAGCTTGTCTCTCCAGCCCATAAAAGATTCCCTGTCTCACAGCCCAACACTGTAACCTTATTACATGGCGCACACACACGTAAGACACAGTGTAGAGAAAACCCTCACTTTCAGAGAACATGAAAACGCATAACTGGTAGTATTAGCAAACATGGAATTGAGGCCACTTCGTAAAGAAGCATGTCACAATAAAGCTGTCCACCCTTCGCCTCGGGTATTTGTGCTCTTTCAATCCATCCAACTTGCAATCATTCTTTGATACAGATGAAAATTCACCTCAAATAAATGTAGTTTATAGACAAAATTAATACACAAAGTAAGAAGTCCTCCCCATTCAGAGTGCTCCACTACAAGTCCCAGACGAACGGTCACACCTAGTCAGCTACTGTTCCTCAGGTAATTCAAGAGTTTTTGGTATAGTATATTAGTTCCTCAGACCCTCTCATTGTGCCTCACTTACAAGTGAATACATTTCTATCAATAAAATGTCCATTTTCTCCTTTCTACAGTCACCAATTCCCAGCAGCACTGGACCACTTCTTAACTGTCAAGTTACAATCTACTTGTTTCCTTCCACCTAACTACCACCAACAAAGCTTTCAAAATATATTTTTACCAAATGGAAAAGACATAATTGCTCACTAGTCCCAATTCAAGCAAGATTAAGCTCTCAAATTAAAAGTTCTCCCTCAAAGAGCAATGAAGAAGAGACAGAGATGGAGGGGAGAGAGGGAGATGTAGCTCTCCCCTCAGCTTGCAAGGATTGCATCAGAAAACAGTGAAAGGGCACTTGGAAAAAAGCTACATAAATGCACTGAACAAAGAATGAGGCTGCAAGGAAGATAACAAGTATGCCCACTGTATTTCAAAGACATGAATCACCCATGAGTTGTCTCCTACATATTCCCACCTAGAGATGCTGCAGATTCTATGTCTGGGGGTGAGGACTGCAGAAATTTTATTTTTTAAAAATGCTTCCCAAGCAAATCTAATAATCCCTGATCCAATTCTACTCTTCCACCAAAACTCCCAATTATACAATCGTGGAAACATCACCAGAAAGCAGTGCTTCTCAAACTTGAGAATTCTCATTACCCTTCCCCTCTAAAACAAGTTGGAGAGGCCTAGTTTGAGACAGCAAGCCACAGAAATGAAAAGATCACAAAAGTCATTTAAGCCAGGAGTAATCAGTATGGCTGCAAGGAGAGTCCAGAACTTCTCCCCGCCCCCTGGAAGCAGGAAACCCTCATCCCAGGCTGTTTGCTGATCCACTCACTGTGCTCCCACCCAGCTACTCATCACAAGAAAAGCCCATTCAACAGCACTGACATGATATAGTCAGTCCACAACAGGTATGTCCTGAATCCAAAATCTGCTCTGAGGGACAAAATCAAATCCTTATTTATTAAAGGACAGGATGTGGATGAACAAAATCATGCAGCCACACCACACATGTGAGTCTAGGACTCAAATCAAGATAATCTCCTGGATTCTAGTGATCTAATGTTTGATGAGTTATCTACTGCTAAGTAATACCCTAGGCGTTTGGGGGTCATCCCCTCCCTGAAGACTGCACAAATGCACACTAGCAACACCAACCTGAAATGTCTCACTAAGGGGGTACAGGGTGGAGGTGCTGGTTAATCTGCAGGTGTACACGTCACTTTGATATATGATGCCTGCTGGGAGCCCAACATCTGCCTACCAACCCCCAGTCACCATCCCTTCACAAACATGCTTTCAATTTGTCAGTTCAAGAAATAAGATGCCTTCCTTAATTCAATTTCTATATTCAATTCAATATGCTGGTGATGCTCTTCATCTCTAAATCACCTCAAATTTCCAGAACACCTGTGTACGAGTAAGAGTGCTGAATTGTTATAAATGTGTTCATTAGCCAACACGCTTTGCTACCAAGCAGAGAGAAGTTTGCACATCCACATATATCCTCTCACCAATCTGACAGAAGACACCCTCCCCCAACGCGGAGGAAATTTCTCCTTTTTGAAAAGTAGAGTAAAATTTTCTTCTATTAAAACACGAAAATCTGGGAGCTCCCTGGTGGTGTAGTGGCTTAAGGCTTTGTCACTGGCACTGTGAGGGCTGTGGCCTAGGTTCGATTCCCAGCCAGGGAGCTACCCACATACAAAAAAAAAACAAAAACAAAAACAAAAAACCCCACGAAAATTCAAGTTCCTTTCCTGGTAGATTACCCTCATCAACAAGAGACATTCGAATAGAAAAGACACTATTTTCCAACAGCAAGTACAGGGTCTAGGAGAAGTAATGCCCTTTTTAGAAGTATTAATAGTTAAAATATTGTTATGTTACAGAATTACATACTTAAGATTTTGTAATAGAAGATTTGGTATAGATTACCAGCTCAAAAAAGGGGCGTCACTTCTGCTGGACCATGTATTATACAGGAACTTCAGACAACCGTTGCCTTAGGTGTTAAGAGAGAAGAAAGCAGGATGGTCATTCAGCAAGAGTAAAAACTAAAGCAACTGAAAGGGAGAACAATAATTCAGATAAAAATACATGAACATCAGGGCAACCAAAACCCTCCTTTCTGAATTTATCATCAGAGTATTACCCCATCATTAATAACATAGGACAAATACTCTTGTCTCTAAACTAAGAAAGTGGAGTCCATTTAAAAATTGTGGAGGGGGTGGAGGGCACCACACTCATTCCATGAGTTAAAGATGATACTTATGTATCTGAAGACAGAGAATAAAAGCAATGAGCCACCCAAAAAATTTCAATTAAATACCAAAAATGGAACACTGTTTACCTTAATGCCTGATTTCTTCATCTGTTTTCAATAACCAGCAAGGCAAAGAGGGCAACTCCTCCCCTCCTCCCACTTTCCTCCTCCACACAGATCCTTTCATCATTCATCTTTTCCTCCTTCCTGCTCTTCTTTCCCTCCCAGTCTCTCACTTGGTGATTCACTCACTCGTCAATCTTCCACTCTCACCTCTAAGCAAATAGCCCCCAAGTCTGCTACCTTAAGACTGGATCTTTCATGAGATCCCACTCCTGCTACACACATCTGGGTATGTATATGTTCAACTGGCTTTCCCAACTCAGTGCGTCAGACACAGGCCTCCCAGACTCCCCTTTCTGTTCTGTGCTATCCTGAACATACCTCCACACCTCCGGGGTATCCTCTTCACTTCTGTGGCCCTCTACTGTTTTTAATGCCACTGTGAATCCCACTCTGTACCCCGCCCTGCAATTTACCTCTCCAATGCACCTCATATACAGTAGCCAGTTTAATTTTTCTGAAGATCAATGTGGGATAGTGAAGTCTGATGACCATAGTTAAAATTCTGACCCTGTTACTGTACTGGCAGTGACCTGGGGTATGTTCTAACAGCCTGTATCACACATTGTATCATCCTTAGTTTTTGCATATGTACAAAGAGGATGAATACACAAGTCAAACCTATTTCAAAAACCAGCAACAATCAGAACATATACAGATGTTCCACATCCCAATAAACCCACTTTAACTTGAGAATGCACTGAATATACCTAATCTGCTGAACACCACAGCTTAGCCTAGCCTGCTTTAAATGTGCTCAGACACTTACATTAGCATACAGTTGGGCAACTGTCTTGAGTTTCATCTCAAGAGTAATCACCTTCCTCTTATTCTTCTCACCAGAATCAGGAGACACAGATGGGCGTTCTCTAGACATAATAGGATGCGAAAACACAAAACACAATATGCAAAAAATGCTAGCAACACAGTACAACATAGAGTACTGGTTGTTTAACCTCATTATTGTGTAGCTGATTGGGGACTATGACTCACTGCTGCTGCCCAACATCACAAGGGAGTATCATACTGCATTATCACTAGCCCAGGAAAAGATTCAAAATTCCAAGTACGGTTTCTACTGAATGCCTATCACTTTTGCATCATCTCAAAGTAAAAAAATCATAAATCATCATAAACTGGGGACCATCTGTAATGAGGACAGGTGGTAGTGTCTCAAGGATAGACAACATGACCAATGGCATGAACACACACAACACAAACCAGGCACACCAGGAGACCTGATTCATGACAAGCAGTATTGCATGTTGGTGAGCAAAGAACAGTTTACTCAGTGGATGAGGCCTGGACAACTGGTATCCACAAGGAAAACTAAGAACAATCAGTTCCTTATCTCACATGGTACATGAAAATCAATTTGGGATAGATTAAAGGCTTAAATGTAACTGGGAAAAGTATACAAAATTTTCAGAAAGCACAGGAAGCTATCTTTATGTCTTTGGGATAGGGGAAATTTCCTAAATAAGATATAATGGGTCATGACCCACAGTTTGGAAGACATTACCCTGGAGAACCTGGTACAGTCCTTTCTAAATCAAAGGATTCAATCTCCAATCACCAAATATAATTGCATTTTTCTATTCCTCTCAAAGGTATATATCACAACAGAATATTATCTTAATGCATGACGTATGTTGTTCAAAATGCAAGTATATACACAATCATAATAAAATACTTACTTTTCCTATTCAGCACTAAAGGTTCAATATGTCCTGCTGTTTTGGGTAAGCAGAAATATTTTTTGAAAGATGTATATAGCATTTAGGTATGAATAACTCTATATGAATCATGAGCACAAATATATATGAGCTCTGAATAAAAAAAAAAAAATTTAAACCCAGCAACACTTAGTTTATGGTTTTACATCTAAGGACATAAAATCAAATACACTCTTTTAGTGCTAAAAACTGCACCAAAGGAAAAAATAAGAGCAAAAAAGTTCTCCATGCAAAACAGCGATTTAGGGATGTGGGTGAGAAAAATCTATCAAAAATGCAATGCAGTATTTAAAATGAGGGCCTCAGTAACCAGGATTGTGAATGTGACCACACAATCAACAAAGAAAATCCTGTTGTATTGTACACCTACACAGTTCACAAGCAACACCAAAGGTATTCTACTCTGTAAACCTTAGACTCCTAGTAAAATATTTTCATTCCCAGTTATCACATATGGATCTGGGTGTAAGCAAAATGCTAACAACAAGCAAATCTCAGTTACAGTCTAGACTAGATGGCCAGCCTCAAGAAAGGCTCCACCCTCCACAATATGCACAACTTTCTGAACACGCTACCACATTAGATGGCATTTTATTTTCCTTTGGTTTGGAAGCTGAGTCACAGTCCACAGTCCATTTTAACTGTGATCTATGGCTTTACTCTTATGCAGAGTTTGACAAAGAGTTAAGAGCCATAGAGGGAATCACTACATGCTAGGACCAAAGTCTAACTCTAAAACATAAACTATCCTGGTTTCCAGTTTTGTGTTCCTTTTCTTACACTTTTATTCTCTGGTCTTCATGAGGACACTGGAATGATTCACATCAACAGGCCTCCCCCAAAGAATTCAATGTGTTGCTATTAAACAGAACATCTTAAATATATATTAGTATAAAACATTAATGTTCCAAATATTCAACGTGATGAAAACCAAGGCTCTACAACCAAGAATAATGTATCCAGCAAGGGTAGCATTCAAACTTGAAGTATGGATAAAGAGCTTCTCAGATAAGAAAAAGCTAAAGAAATTCATCACCACCAAACCAGTACTACAAAGAATGTTAAAGGGACTTCTTTAAGATGGGAGGGAGAATGGGAGTAGGTAAAATAAGGGAAAGGGGTGGAGAAATTTGGTTTGACTTTTAACAGAAAATTGAAAGCAACAAAGAAACAAAACTCATGGACACAGTCAATAATTTAGTAGTTACCTGAGGGTAAGGGGGGGGGGGGAGGGGAAGAAAGGATAGAGACACAAGGTGATGGAAGAGAACTGACTCTGGGTGATGAACACATAATACAACACATAGAAGATGTAATGTAGAATTGTACACCTGGGACCTATGTAATTTTTACTAATCAATATTACCCCAATAAATTTAATAAAAAAATAAGTAAATAAAAATGTTAATGTCCCCATTTCTATTTTTAAATGGTAACGGAACAAGGAAAAATGATCCACCAGACAATGCCAAACACAAAATTAAGGGCCCAAAAGTCTGACCCAAACAGCCATGTGGGTAAAATCCTACAGAGGACTGCAGAAGGTGCCTTCGCCCCATCTAGCAGAGAAGTAAGAGGAAATGCTCACCCTAGGGGGGATGAAACCCACTGGCACTTCCTCCAGGCTTGCCAATGCAGAAAAGGAATCCATATGCCGATAACAGGCATATCTGTGACAGTGTTGCAATGTGTATACTTGTATGAATCTTGGTGTGGCTATGTGAGTTGAAGCAAAAGGGAGTCTAAATCATTGTTTTTAAAAAAAATAAAGGCTTCCTACACCCTACATTATCCATGTATTAAAACTTGGGGGGGGGGGGAGTCTTAAAATATTTAATGAATTTTCAATCTTAAGAGATTAAATAAATTCTCAAAATAGGCTCTATTACAGACTTTTTAAAAAAGATCTTACAAATCCAACGTCAGAATATATTCTGCGACCCAACAACAAATGCAGTCATTAAAAAAACATCAATTCTTTAAAAACAATTATTTTAAAGACACGCAAACCTGATTCTAAAACACTAAACCTACCCTGCATAATTAAACAGAGGCCACATGCAGCTATGTAACCTAGTATTGCCATAGTGATCCCAAGTGCCAGCCAATTACAGCCACTCACAGAAAGCTGCCATCCCATATTGTCTGCAAAAAGCCTTCCAGAACTCATCCAAAATCTCAGAGATTAACAGTGCCATTTGTTAGCAGATTTCAAAACAATCTATTTAAGTTTTAAACAGCTCCAAATTAAAAGTCAGAAGTTAAAAATCCTTGCATTGGAAGTAAAATCAAGATCAGTTTTAACTAAGATCCTAGAAACACACTTTTTAAAAAAAGTAATATGCATTAATTCACCAATATGTAAAGGGTTGGATATGTCTGAAATTTTCTTGGTGTATACAATGAACACAAAGTGCAGAAATCATAAAGAACAGGAGCCAGACCAGCATTAACAGGAGCAGGGAGGTTAAGAACACGGCCAACAAAGGCCACCTCCTCTAATCTCTACAAGGTGGGACACCCAAGATGATGGTGGTCCCTTCTTACTAAGGACTTAATTTCAATATTTTATACTATCTCCTAACTTTTTAAAGCACAATTAAAAACATGTTTTTAGATATGATAGAGTAGTACCTATCTAGATAGCGCTTTGGGAACTGTATCTCAGAAAAGCTGCCTGTTAACAAAAAATTAAGACTCCTCAAAACTAATTCCGAGTAAAGAAAATTCTATAAACTTCCCTCTTGAAACAACTTGTCCACTCATTTTTTCATCTGTCTCCATCCCCGTATGTATGTCCCTCTCTCTCTCTCTCGCTCTCTCTCTCGCTCTCGCTCTCGCTCTCTCGCTCTCTCAAGTCCTCTAGTTTTTAGGCCAAAATAAATCAACTTTTTACCTAGATGGATTGTCATTCAGGAATGGCTTTACAAATAAATATCTAAGACTCATTTCCAAAAAAGAAGTCTGTGAGTGGCTCAAGGAGGAGGCCTCAGTCTTACAAAGGCAGCTAGGGGCTGGTTCAACCATTTCTTCCCCACCACCCACCAGGAATGTTGGTGGAGTCCAGGTTCTTACAGCAAGGCACCATTCTGCAGTGCTCTCTTGCAGTTTCTTTCTGCTTCCCCTGCAGGTTAACTCCCCAGCAGCAAGAAAGCCTGAGCTCACTCCTGCCTCCAGCAACATCACAGCCCCCACACTCCCCTGGCCAATCTCCAACCTGGCCATCCTCCAGTGTGACCATCATTTCTTCCAGATGGCCCTGTGCCACTGTTACTAAGCACATCAATACCATATCCAGGCTCTCTACCTCTTTCATTAGAAAGATAAATATGAATTTTTCCTCTAGCCAGGAAATTTGTCAGATGGAAGTATGTGAAATTAGACTTGTTCTTAGTCAGCAAAAACAAACAAGTACCTGTACTCCAGGGCATGAGGCACCCTCCAGTCAGTGAGGAGGTGAGAAACACACAGAGTGCTCCGATTTCCAATGCAAACATCCTTCCCCAACACCACCCTGCACTGCAAACGTCAACATCACATGTGGGTAAGGATGCCAGCCACCCTACCTGCACATGGAAAATTCTTTAGCAACACTCTCCCCACCCAGAGGCTACCACACCTGTTAAGCCCTTCCAATCAGGTTTTGCAAGCAAGAAAAATTAATTTATTAGGGACACAGTTCTAATAGGTGAGGAACACCCTTTTTTTACATGTAAAGATACACAAATGAGATGATTAATAAGTATGGGCAAAGGCAATGACCCAGTACCCAGAAAGGTGAAGAAGCAAGTTTGCACATGTGGTGAGGGATGGACAAGAGCCAAAATGGGTAAACCCATTTTAAGAACAGAGATCTGTCCCTGAAAGGCAGTGTGAACAAAAGCTGTGCAAATGTGTAACCGCTGTGTAGGAGAAACATGCCAGGGCAAAGCCAGGGCAATAATCACTAAGGACCAAGGTTTACCAGTAAAATTTTAGTAGAACATTCAAATGCACTGAGGTTGAGTCAAAAGTTGACAAAAAGTTTAAATCTGAAATAAAAAATAACTCCTTAGATGTTTTATCAAGGAAAGTAGTTAAATTTTATGCTCCTGCATAAAACAGTAATAAAACTTAAAACAAATATTGCTATGCAAACTTTTAAATCACAAGCAGAATAAACAACACAGTGTGAAAGCCTATATATCAAAAAGCAGTGAGCAAAAGAGTTTATCATAAGAAAAGTTTTCATGCCCAGAGTACCTCTGAACAAGAGGCTGCTCACTGGAACTTCTTATGCATGAAAACACTTTTGCTGGTAAGATCAGCTAAGAAAGAAAACACTCTTTCTCCAGAAGGCCTACTTTGGAGGATGGGGTGCAGGATGGGGCCAGCTCTCAGCATTAGCAGCTTTACCAACTACTGAGGCCTGGATCCTTTCCTCAGGACCCCGCCATGTCAATCTCTGGACTGCACCTGAAATCCGATTAGACCAGATCACCAAAGGAACCTACTACAAGTTATCACCACACTTGATTCACTGCCTCTTATTCTAAAAGCAAAAAAAAAATGAGACTGGTGGATATGAAACTATTATGAACTACTTTAGGACTTATTAGAATACAAGGCTACTTTTAGAAACTCTAACACAGAAAGGACTACGAAAGACCAACAAAGAGACTTTACAGTCTAAGTAGGAAGTGCATGAGGGCCTGGACTACAGGGAGCCTAACCCAGTCTAAAGAAGGCGAAGAACACAGAGAGCACAATGCCCCAAGACTGACAGAGGTATATACAGCACCACCACCCTGCCAGACTCAGAGCCACTCAGACTCAAATGGCATTCACCATGCACCACAACTCATCCTGGAAAGCTCAGAAGTCTGGTCCTGTTGGCCTGCAAGAAAAAGGACCAGGTGTGGAATGCTCAGATACAAACTTACTGAACCCCCCATATCTCTCCACAGCAGGCCCAGCTCAGTGGAGGCAACTATTAATGGATGATTTCTTTCCCAGAACGCTATAAAGTTTTGTTTGTAAAGGGAAAACTGGCTGTTTGGATGTTGTATTAGTCCAGAACTGTAGAGGGAAGGAAGAACAACTGTTTTATTGACTTAACAAACACACATGGCACCAGCTCTGTATTGGGCTCTTGGTAAGTGCTTTACCAATTCAATCTCACTAAATGCTCACAGCACCTCCACATGGGACATCCATCATCTGATGCACATCCCCCTTGGCAGAGGAGAACAGATAAGGAGCCGGAGGCACTGGATTGCTCTGCAGCCCCAGTTATGTGAGTGCCAGATTCACTGTCACTACTCACAACAAAAAGAAGTACATGTGTAGTCAGACCTACAGAGTATCTGCAACATACACACCTAGATCACAGTTTCCTTTTCAGACAACCTGTGAACTGAAGTGAATGTCTCCGAGGACACATTTCCAACATGAAGCAGCAAGACCACCACCACTGTAATAGAACATGGGGACATGCAGTGACCCAAATGAATGGAAAATGGGGAAAATGTACCAACAGCAGCCACCACAGATCCTCTTCCTAATGCCAGGAAAAGCTAAGGACACGCACTGTCATTAAGGAAGCAATCGGCAGAGGACTCCAAAGCAAACCCAAGCCACAGTTCAAGTCCCAGTACTGACTCAAGCATATCCAGTCAGCCTCTGTGGGTTTCAGGAAAATTAAGAGTCCATTATCTCCATGGAGCCCAAGATGCTGCCCCTGAAAGCAATATCCCATGTTTCATGGGTACCACAACCACCTTCAAATCCTAACCCTCAAAAAACCCTCCAGGGACCAGGGACCAGTGCCCAAATCCCCAGTACTCCCAATCTCCTCCAAACTGCCAGGCCATTCCAACTGCAGGGAAACAAGAATACTCCTTGAATACACTCACAACAACTCCTTGTCTTACACTGGTATCACAACAGCCTCTGTACTGAATACAATCAGCAAAACAGGTGTATTTTTTTAAAGATTTTTTTAAAGAGTAAAATAAAAGATTAAAAAAAAAAAGGACTAGGCTAGCATATGTTCTTTAACGAGTGAACAGCAAAGAAAATATAAAGTTTTGTTCTGTTTCTGAGAGGGATTCACTTAAAATCACTGTCTTAAGGAACATGGCTTTTATAATGTTGTAGTAATTTTAATAGGCCCTCTTTCTAACTGCATTTCATATAGGATGTAAGAAATCCATGTTAGGAGTGCTTTCAATGAATGGGCTATTGAGACAGAGAAATGAGGGGAAGCAGGCAGTGGTCCTTGCCTTGTTCCCAGACTGGGGATCCGATGGAGGGTAGACCTGGGGTTCTCCTGACCCCCATAAAGCAAGTGCTGTGATTTAGAAAAGATCTAACAAACAAGCTCTGAACAGACTCATACAGCTTGGGCCAAATTATGAATGCTGAGAATAAGGAAAAAGCTTGTAACGTGAAAAGAGATGAAGTTTTCCTAAAGTTTCCCATGGCGTTCAGCGCCTAAGACAAAGTCAATTCTGGCTGTCAGGCCATTAAGGACTTTGAGGTGAAATCCTGAAATCCTTCTGACAAGAACCCTAGATGTACACTGACAGGACATTGAAAACATGGCACATGTAAAGCCATTCCTATCACTCAGTTCCTGGCCTCAACTGCATCCCCACTGGGCACTTTCTGACACACACCCCACATACTCCTGCTTACATCTCCATGCTGTCAGCCTCTCTCTCCTTCTCGACTCTGGGATGCAGGGGCCGTCACCCATTCCACTATTGTCCTGACCAGCTGTTGCTATTCCTGTACCCACGTGCCAAACATCCTTAGCAGGTCCAGCCAACCCACCAGCCAAGGCACTCTCTGTGATCCACCCTCTCTCTGAACCTGTAGACAGCAGCGCCTCCTTCCAGACTGGGTCCTAGTTAAGGCTTCAGTGGAGCAAAGTGTGAGAAAGACCCAACAACAGGCCCAGCTCACAGTCCAGGCCCCACCGACAAGGACACTACACGAATCACCCTCCTTCCCCACCTCAGCCTGCATTATCACCACATGAAGAACATGTTCAGCTATCCAACCACAGAACTCTGTGCTAAACTCCAGTGGCTTTCCCACCTCCAATCCATGTCTGCAACCCACTGCCACCAAACAGGTCTCCATCCTCCTGACATCACCCTCACTGCTCCTCACAAAGACACTGTGCCTGGGTGGTCCTTTACCAGCAAACACACCCCAGTCTTCCTATGAGATCCTCCCTGCATGTCACTGAATCAGCAGTTCTGAATGCCAACAATGGAGCCTGTGAGAAACTACTGCAGAAACGTCACAGAAAGTTGCAGGCTGTGGCATCCTCAAAGCTTGGGCATCCAAACCACAGGAGCTTCATGCCAGCATTATGATCCTTCTTCACGTCTCTGCTCCCTCTGAATTCTCCACACTGGGTCCCAAGCACCACCTTTTCCTCTCTCCTCCTAAAAAAGCAGCATGTAGGCCCTCAACTTCCACAACTGCTCATCCAATGGATTGATTCTTTCTGTCTAAAGCTAATCCTCCCAAGAATCCCACTCTTTCCTGTCTACTGTGGAAACCTCACCAATCATCTCTGTCATGCTTTACTTTCTGTATCTTGTACTACAAAGTGAGTCCTGTATTTTCACATAAAACATCCTAATGCATACCAACTAACTCATACTACAAAAATTCTTCTATAATTAACTCAGTTCTCTCTACAATCCTCAGTGCACCGTTGATACGGCCTGGCGCCATCCTCTCTCCAGCACTCACTGCCTCCTATGATGCTCACCCTGACTCTGCAGCACCCACCCTCTCCCGCAGTGCTCAACCCCTCACCCCAGTACCCAGTACCCACCACCTCCTAAAACACTCACTCACACTATTCTCTTCTCCATGGTAGTGAGCCCTTGATTTCTTTGCATACTTAAGCCCCTCTACCACTCTGTCCATCTTGTCAATTCCTAACTTACCCTGTAGAAGCCTGGTCAGGAGTCCCTCCCTTTTTTTTTCAAAACATTATGAGGACTGCCCCTGGGCTGAGATGATCGGTCCTTCCCTGGGCCACTACTCTGCCTTGTGCTCATTTCTAACATCACGTACTACATTTCATCTATCCTGAGATTCCATCAAGGAGGCAGCTGCCAATCAAATGCTACAATACCCTCATAACAGTCATGTATGAGCTGGCATATAAGCCTCTGCTTCTCTCATTTATTCCAAGGGATCTTCAGTGGCAGTCCTGGGTATGAAGCATAGCAGTTTCATTTGTTAATGGGCATCACCCTTCCTCGTGATCCATAAAGAACTTAGTTACTGCTTTGCAAGAAATACAGAACTGCCATCATTCAGTCAATGCCAACCATGTGCATATCAAGTTCCACTAACAGGAATCGGTGCTTCATGGCTGCTGCTGCCTTTCTGCACATACAGGAACTTTACCATTTCAAGGGTGAATCTTAGAGTAATCTTTCAGAGGACATTCTAATATCAATTACACTTAAGACTTTTAGTACCACATACACATAACTAAGTTGATGACAGTTTGAATAGCAAAGCCTACTCTGTACAGGGAATTAGAACTAGTTATAACTGCTACCTATGTCAATGAGACATTCCATTTTAAAATTGTAAAACATCATACATATTAAAATGAATGGGAAAAGACAGCAATAAATGGTTTATAAAAAATGTTTTATCCAAACAGGCAATGAGTTCTTTAAGGGTAGAGCTTGAGTATCTGGTTTACGTCTATACCCAGCATCCTAGCCTACAGCTTAGCATATAGTAAGCGTTCAACCAGAATCTCAAGAGGTCAAAAGTCCCTTCAAGGTCTTTCAGGCCAGGAGCTCCCATACTTTTCTAAACACAGTACATGGTGAGAAACACAATTTACACCCTGGCCCAGGATATACTACATCTAAGCAAAACAGAACATACACAGACAGTATCTCCACAGAGTGTATGTGACACGTTTTCTATTCTATTCACTTAAAATACAAGCTGAGGAGTTCCCTGATGGTGCAGTGGCTTAAGGCTTCGGTGTTGGCGCTGTCAGTGCTGCGACCTGGGTTCGATTCCCAGTCAGGGAGCTACCCACATACCAAATAGCATTTAAAAAAAAAACAAGCTGGCAAGACCCACTCTGCTGTACCATCCTGTGCCCCACCCAGCCAATGTTTGCCCAACTCACTCATCTATGTACCATTTTCCTAAGTCTTTGCTATAATCATACATTCATTATCCATACCATCATTTATCTAGCATTTCATTTAAACAGAATAACATCACTTGTTTATTTAAATAAAGTTCCCTTTCATAATAGTACTATGACGATGGAGGAAGACCCACTTTCCATACAGAGACATAACCCTAAAATGCAACCATTGCCACACCTTCAGAGCCAGAGAGAGCTTCAGCCTCCGTTTGGAAACAACTTCTGTGATCCTTTACATTTCCTTCAGGTGAATCCCCAGGCCCTGCCCACCTCCCAACCTTGGCAGAGCTTCCAGCATGTTCCAGAGTTGCAGAGAGGTTTGAAGGGCTGACATTCTCTTGCAGGCTACCTTTGCACTGTGAAAGAAATAAGCCACTGTACCCAACCCATTCGAGTCACCATCACCACACCTGTGCACAAGTGTAGCAAGCTCAAGCTCATGCTCACCTATAAGACTCAACCAAGTCTAAGAATCCTAGAAGAACCCTGTAAATATCTCTTTCTAATTCTTCCCCAAAACTTCTTGTTGTCTATTGTAAAGTCTGTCTCCACAGGCAAACAGCCAGCTCTTCCAGATCAAGAACTATGCCTTTTCTCTCAGTGGCTGCAACACTGAGGCATGGAATTGGATACACAGTGGGCATGACATCCCTGCTGAGTGAGTCCACAGCAAACTACTGGCACAGGCCTGTTCCCTGACCCAGACAGGACAATGTCTGACAAGAGGGAATGACCTTATCACAGGCAATGAACACAGGATCTTACTGTGAACAGGTTACATTTTTACTTAACATAGCAAATATGAACATATTCCCATAAAATATACAAAGAAAGTCTCCTTAATAAGTTCTCAACTACAAAACATTTTAGTCTAAAACTAAAATCAAATACATCCTCTAAATTTTAAATTAAAAGAACAAGACGAATTAATAGCAAAGCTAATGGTCAAGGAAAAGCTTGCAACAATCTGTGAGAATTCACACTATGGGTTCCATATCCTGTCAAAGCATTCAAAGTCTTATCCTAAGCAAACTACTATAGTATCCGAACCTCCATTGTCTTTAAAAAGGAAAAAAAAATAGCCTGTTTACTGTCTTATTACTTAAATTCTCAAACCAAAAATTAAAATCATAAACCTTCTACACAACCAAATAATATTCAAGCAGGCCTTATTAAAAGCAAGCATTTAACTGCACAAATTCAATTAACTTAACATTTACAAGGAAAGTTAAAGGCTAGGTGATACTGGCCTACCAGCTCAACACATCAGCAGTTAGCTGAGTGTTCTCATTACCCAATGCCTCTGGCTAGCTCTGTGAATATAAGCAAAACTGCACTGCCCTACCCTAATGTGCCATGTTCTGCTTGCCCATCATGAGCTAGCTTGTTTTATTCTTTATTGCTTCAACTCAGCAAATGAAAGAGAAAATCCAAGAACAGAAATACAGCGATGGAGAGAAGGCAACTATAATCGGGCCAGTGTAAATAAGGATCTCTTAAAATTATTTAAAAATAATTTTACACACACACACACACACACACACACGTATTACATATATATATCCACACACACCTTGCATTCTTCCATCCCTGAAAAGGCGTGTGTACCTTTGAAGGCACTACACGTTGTCTCCTGGGTGAAGTTAGTCACGAAGTGAAAGAGAAGGTGCAGGTGACATGTTCAAAGTCATCATAAGAACAGGGCAGAGCCAAATGAGGTGTGGAGTCTTCCTGGTTCCCAGTTCCTGTTCCTTCCACCACACTGCACTCCCCAGTGTGACTGCGGCCATTCAAAGCAGGGGTATTAATGCAGAAGGGCTGAACTCATTAAACAGCAGAAATAAATCAAAGAGGAACCCCCTCCCCCATGGTTCTAGTCACAAAAGTGGAAGCTGACTTGTACAAGATCCTCGCTATTAGTAGTAATACTAAATGTCCTCTCAAGATCCAAATGAGGAATTAAGAAAAAAAGTCCACGGGCCAGAAACTTAATGTCTTAAAATAATGGTGTGGGGGAGGAATTAATAATGAACCCCAAGGATTCAGGTTTGATCCTAGTCTACAATCTCACTTCACTTTAGCCTTTCCTCTAAAACTTCCTCGTTAACTTTAGCCTTTCCTCTAAATCTTCCTCGTTAACTTGTCTCAGCAACACACTCCTGTGGCAAGAAAATGCAAAGAGCCTCCACAACCTGGGAAGGCATAGGTCCTGCCACTCTCCATTGGTTTATATGTTCCAGGAGCTACAGGGCAGGGATGGAAGAATCACACAGGGCTAGGGGATGCTTCCTCAAGCACCCAATTCCTGGTCTATAAGACCTACCTACAAGCAGGAGTCATGGCACCAGTAATAAACACTCTACTTTCCCCTAGTACCTTCCAGGCCTAAAGGAATCCAGCACTGGGGCAATTGTGAGATGAGAAATTAACCCAGAGCAGGGGTAGCATGGTAGCATGGGAATATAGGTGAAAACTGCAATTCCTGATTTTAAAAAATCCTCCTGTTCTTAATGATACTCTGGGAAACTTCTATATTTATTCTTCAGTACCCAAATGAATGCCTAGCAATTCAAGATGTATTAAAAAGATGGGCACAACAAAATAAGAGAAAAAATAGGAGTTATGTCTTAACATACAAAGGTCTGTGACATGCTGGCTGAGAAAAGCAGATAACTAAACAATATATATATTGTTTCATTCACATTTTTAAAACTACATTTTAACACACCTACATACCGATTCCCATATACATGGGAAAAGCACTCAAAATTCCTATGAAGATACAACAAATCCACCACAGTAGTACTCTCCACTGGACAGATAACATGTGGATTGCCAGTTTCTGCTATGAACACTTTAATGTTGCTCAGAACACAGGACTTTTATAACTGGAGAAGGGAATTTTTCCATTTTATAAAAATTGGAAATAAAAACTTAAGACTCAGAGACAGAATGCAAGAATTAAGACTTAGTGCAGCTGGCTGCAAGGACCAAAACCTTTACCTAATGGTACAGAAGTGGTTAATTCATCCAGATAAATTTAACTGATCAATATTTAAAATTAAGAAGTTTTATTTTAAGTCAAAAACCCACTCATCATTGTTGATGAGTGCTTATGATCTTACAAAACTCAAATCCTTGGTGATTATCATGCCCAAACTCTTTTCTAAAACTTACTACTATTCATGTACTCCCAAATTTCTCTGAATTGTCAGGACAATTTAAATTCTAGCTTTATCTTCCCAGATATCTTTCATACCACCCACAAACTAAGTATGCTTTACATCAGCCATAAAAATGACTGATGAAAATGTAGACAGCATAGGATCTAATCTTGGTTTCTACACAAAGTCCAACTGGTTCACTCATTCTGTTACCAATTATCCATGGCTATTTTCATGGTTCAACAGCAAAATCCAAAATATTTACCATCTGGCCCTCTACAGAAAAGTCTACCAACCCCTGTCCTTTGTCAGAATCCAAGATTTTACTCAACCAAAGATAGTGTTCACATGCTAAATAAGTGGGTATGTTGCTGTTGCTTTTAAGAGTATTTAGGGGTTTTTATTTTAAGTGTTAATTATCTGTAAAGGCAAATCTATAGAGATACAAAGTACACAAGTGGTTGCCTGGGGTCGGGGACAAAATAGGAATTAACTGTTAATGGGTGTGAGAGATCTTACTGGATGACAAAAATGTTCTAAAACTCAATTATAGTTTCACAACCCAGTAAACATACTAAAAATCACTAAATTATACACTTAAATGAATCCATTTGTTATAAAAATTACACATCAATAAAATTTCTAAAAAGTTGACTATCCGTATAATTATGCTTTTGCCATGTAAGACCTAAAGCTTAGGACACAATTTGCAATAAATCACTAAAAATTCCTCTCAAACGTCTGTATGAAACTTTAAAACTTTAACCTCTGATAGCAAATAGTTCATTTGTGGCTGGAGGAACAGGAATCACAGACAGGTGCACCTGGGCTATAAAGTGTGAGGGCAGAGTGGGGTCGACACCCATGTCTTGAATACCACCATGAGACCCCACATTCTCTATCCTCCCCTACACAATAAGTACTTAATGGCTAGGATATCCATCTGGGGACTGGTTACACTGAGTAACACCTTTCTTCTTAGTAACCACATAGATATTTAAAGTCACAGATGAGGACACAGCCATTCATTATACATTTTTAAAGACATTTTGACAATCTTTTTTTAAACTAAGGGGTCCTATACCCTTACTACTTTTGGGTCCTTGTTTCTACCTGGTCTTCTTTTCTAGTCAATCACGCATTCTCACATGTGAGGAGAAACACGTCACATCTTAAGCACATTCTGAATATTCTCTACTACGTTAGTGTTCAAAAAATGTCACATTGCCATCAAATTTTGCCTTACTTTGCTGACATCAATGTTTCAATCCAGGAAATAAGATAATTATTGTTCAAGGTAAACACTACACTTTTATATCAAACAACTTCCAACACTAAAACTGAAGCAGAAATCTCCCAGAGCACATACTTCCTTATTAATATTTCCTCAAATACTCTAAAAGGATTATTACTAAGTTAAAGTGCTAATTAGCACAACCAATTAGTAAAAGTTCTGACCCTTTACAGAAAAACACTATTACAAACCAAACTGCCTTTCCTATGAACAGGAACTGCCTACTACTAAGGTATCACCTACAACAAAGTATTACTAACCAGCTTACTAGCACTAGTACATGTATTTCAAAAAGCACGGGTAACAGAAAGGAGGCAAGAGAGATATTATTTAAATAAAAGCAGAGTTTCTCTCACAAACATGAGCACAAATGGGAAAACATGAAAACAGCACAATGTAGTGGGAAGATACTCTGCACTACATGAGCTGGAGATACAGCTGCCAACAAGAGACTTGTACCCTAACTACATGGTATTTACCTTTCAAAAAAAAAAAAAGTGCAGGCAGGGGGTAATAGTAGTAGTAGTATATTAATAGAACATGTGACTTGACACAGCACAGCTGAGTGACAGGAGATGGGACTCTGGAGCCAGTCTGCACAGAGTCCAATGCCAGAGTTACCACTCCTGGCCTATGTGACCCTGGGCACATGGCCCAGTGTCTGTGTGCCTCAATTTACTCATCTTCACAACAGGAAGAACAGTACCTATGCCTCAGGGGTTACCAAGATTAAATGAGTTAATCTTGTAAAGCACACAGAAGAGGAGGTGGCAAATAACACGTTTTGTAACTATGTCTTCAATAATAACTATAAATGATATACTCACTTAAATCATGGGAAGGTGCTTTTTAAAGAAAGGGCTTGGAGGGTGGGAGAGGAGCAGGGGAAGCTAAATATAAGGTGATGGAAAGAGAAGTCACATTAGGTGGTGAACTTATTATACAACAAGTTGACAATGCACTGTAGAATTGTATGCCTGACACCTATGTAATCCTTGCTAACAGATGTCACCCCAATAAGTCTAACAATAAAAATGAATTTAAAAAAAAAAAAAGAAAGAAAGAAAGGGCTTGGAGGCAGACCACCAAAGCAAATGTGAAAGACTCTGCTAGTAGCATCAGAAGAGCTGCTCTCAGTCACTGTAAACAGAAACCCCTGAACTCCAGGGACGAGAGATCATGACTTCTGCAGGTCTGCTTGTCAATAGATGAGGAAAGGAACAGATAAAAACAATGGCTATGAGGCTGACATTTAGTCCAGTATCAAGGCTTCAATTTATAGGTGTAAGAACCTTAACTTTCAGATGAACTGCTGTGGAAGAGTCTGTGATTCCTCACAAAGTTAACTATAGAATTATCATATGACCCAGCAATTCCACTCCTAGATATATACCCAAGGTGTTCAAACAAAACCTTGTCATTGCAGCGCTCTTCCCAGGGGGCAAGACATGGAAACCAACGTACCCTTCAATAAATGACTAGATAAAAAAGCTGTGGTGCATATATACAATGGAATATTACTCGGCTATAAAAAAGATTAACTATTGCCATTTGCAACAAAAGGGATAGATCTGGAAAAGGCCAGGCTAAGCGAAATAAGCCAGAAAGAAAAAAACCAAGAACTATATGACTTCACTCATATGTAGAATATAAAACTAAAAGCAACAAAGAAACAAAAACTCATGGGCACAGTCAACAGTTCAGTAGTTACCTGAAGGTAAGGGGGACGGGGGAGGAGAGGAGAGAGAGGTGAGAGAGAAGAAAGGGGGAAGTCAAATAGATGGTGATGGAAAGAGAAGTGACACTGGGTGGTGAACACAGAATGTTAACACATAGACAATGCCCTGCAGATGTGTAACCTGGAACCTATGTAATTCTTGTTAACCAACGACACCCCAATAAATCTAACAATTAAAAATACAAAACACACACACACACACACACACACACACACACACAGCAGCACTACTCACAATAACCAAAAAGTGGCAGCAGCCCACTTGTCCATCTATCACATATGAATGAACAAAATATGTACAGCATATGATGAAATATTTTTCAAATATAAAAAGGAATGACGTTCCAATACTGCTACAACATGGATGGGCCCTGGAAACATCCTGCTAAGTTAAAAAAAAACCCAGAAGCAAAAGACCAATCTTGTATGATTCCATTTATATGAAATGTCCGGAATACGCAAGTCCACAGAGAACCAAAATAGATTAGTGGTTGTGAGGGGCTCTGGGGAAGGGAGGAGAGAACTATAAGTGACTATTTAATGGATACAGGGTTTCCTTTGGGGATAATAAAAATGTCCTGGAAGTAGATAGTGGTAATGGCTGCACAACACTGTTAATTACTAAAAGCCACAGAACTATACACTTTAAAATGGTTAAAATGGTAAATTTTTATGTGAATTTTACCTCAATTAAAAAAAAAAAAAAAACCCTGCTGTGGGAATGATGTGAGACTTAAGAGTACATCTATGTGATTAAATTTATGTGAAATTCTAAAAGAGACAAAACTAATCTGACACAAAGCCAATTGGTGGTTGCTTGAAGTGGGCTGGGGGTTAAGTGTTAAAAAGGAACTTTTTGGAGTGATGGAAATGTTCTATATCAAACCTTGCTACTGGTTATATGGGAATAATACAACTGTCAAAATTCATCTATAAATTTTAGAATGGATATTTTTATCATCTGATGTATACCTGTACAAATGTCATTAAAACATTCACAAGTATATTAGTAATTATAAGAAACACACAAACATGGAGCTGAATGGAGCAAGAGAAATGATACACAACAGTTAAAATCAGATCAAGTTAAAGGCCTGAGGCTCCAAGTAACAATGAACTGCTCCCACAGAAAGACATTCCCTCTCCCCTTGCCCCCTCCTGCCTTGCCAGAGCCTTAGAGAGACCATCCCTCCTTGGAACAAAAGCACAACTGACCTTCTGTTCTCAAAGTGACAACCCTGGTGAGGGGTCACCAAGGGAAGACACTAATGCTGACAGAAAAGGTTTTCTAAAATTATTTAATTTAAAACTTTAATCAAAATAAAATTCAATCAATTTTTCTCTTCAAAATATACATCCCTGCTCTTTAATACTTTAGCACATATTTTATGTAATTTAGATATGTGAGCTGTCATTTTTTTAGGAAGCACACACTGTACATTAATAAAATTTTTTTTGCAGTGCTTTCACATTTTACAGTTCCATTGGAAGGTTAAACACTACTTTGGCTTGTTCAGACATCTTCCATTAATCATCTCCAAAGCTGCTGGCTACAAAGAAGCTGCTTCATTCAACAGCATTTCTTTAAACAAAATCCAAACTTGTCTTACCCAAGGTAGTAAAACTTGATTTAAATTCCCAAAAAGGGAAGTAAGTCTACAATGTTATCTTCCATATCCTAAAAAATATCTCAAATCCATGCACTACCAGGGCGGAAGTACTAGCCCTTATTCATTTTCACCAATTACTGCCTGTAGACATTCTCTAATCCAACAAGCAGTGCACTAAAATCTGTGAGATCAAAATCATTGTCATAATATACTAAGAAATTATATGTCCTCTTCACAGAGTCCACATCGGCAAGGAGGGTAAAAGCACTGGCACCTCAGCACCCATAACACTGAGTACCATATTCTTCATTACCACACAACAGCAATTTTAAAATGTCCACTTAAGACAGCTCTGGATTAAGCAGTAAAAATTAGTTTTATTAAATTTCTACACTAAAGTACATGCTGTCTTAATACTCTGTGACAGGACCAAAGAGAGAATAAGGCACACATCTGCTGAAGACCGATATACAACGGTTGTTTGAAAAAAGCACTTGTTCAACTGTCTGAGTTGCAATTTTATGAAATCCAATTTTACTTGAACAAACGACTGACAAACCATATTCAACTAAACAACTGTCAGTATTTGTTGTTAATTATAAAATCTGAGCCTTCAAGCAAAATAAAATAAAATTTTGTAAAATTTCTATCCCAGGTTCCACCTTGACCAAGATGGAGTAAAAGGGAATGGATTCACTATCACTGGACAAAAAGTAGTAAACAATGGTTTCTAAGACACTGTACATCAAGCAATAAGAAAAATGACCTCTGATAGATGAAAACTAGATGAAGTAAGCTCCATAACTCCAACAGCTTACTGCCTGGAGAGAGTTTCCAGGCTGCAGCATGGGTAGGGGAAACCCAGGAACAGCCCCATGGTCTCCCTGACTTGTGAGGATGAAGCTGGGATTCCAGGCAGGCCAAAGCAGCTACAGTTTGCAGGGAGAGCACAAAAAGAGAGCTGCACAGGGAGAGAACACTAAAAATCTATAAAATTATCCCTAGACTAAATGCTGCTCTGGTGTCATCTATAACAAAGCTTGAAAGAAAAGAGCTGAAAGACTCAAACTATTTCAAAGTACCTTAACTATATCCAAGAAAAAAGCCCAAGGATATTTACAGTAATACAAAAATATCCAGCAACGAACTAGGTAAAATTAACAATGTCTGGCATGCAATCAAAAATTACTTGACATACAAAGAAGCACGAAAATGTGAGCAACAATGAGAAAAATCAATCAACCAACCAAAAGTGACACAGATGAAACAATTAATAGATACGAACATGAAAGCATTCTACACATTCAAGCTCAAAATTAAGCATGCTAATTAGACACATGGAAAATGTGAAAAGGACCCAAATCAAACTTATTGAAATTAAAACTATATTGTATGAGACAAAAATTATTGAGATACAAATGTCTGACTTATTAGACATTACAGAAGAAAGGGTTAGTGAGTTTGGAAAAACAACAATAGAAATTATCCAAAGACAGAGAGACACGGGTGGGGGCGGGGAGAAAAAATGAATAGCATATCATTGTGCTGTGTGACAATTTTAAGCAACCTCATATTAATGTAAGTGGAGTCTGAAAGAGAAAAGAGAAGGACAGAAACATCTGAAGAACTGCTGGGCAAAAACTCTTCCCATCTGAAATTTAAAAACCCAGAGATCTATAAAGCTCAACAAATCCTAAGCACAAAAAACATGAATAAAAGTACACCAAGCAAATTATAAATCAAATAGCTTAAATAACTTTAAAAAAGCAGTCAGAAAAAGAAGCATAACAGCAGACCTCTGTATGGAAACAATGCAAGTCAGAATCCAGTGGAGCACCATGACTAAAGTACTCAAAGAAAAAAATGGTCAGCCTGGAATTCTTTACCAAGCAGAAATATCTTTTAAAAACAAAGGCATAATTAACATACTTTAAGACAGACAAAAGCTAAAAAAAATCCATCACCAACTATCCACTGTAAGAAAAACTAAAATAAGTATTTCGGAAAGTAAGAAAATAATAGGCTGAAATCTGGATCGACACAAAGGAATGAAGAAACTATCCAGTTTTATTGGAGTTTTATCCCTAAAATTTATAAAACTGCTAAACTATATGATTTATGTTACCTAAATTCTTTAAGCCTGGGTTAAAAAGAAAAAAAGCTTATTATTTAAATCTGTTTAGAATAAAACTGACCATTTTAAAAAAAAATGATAATGTACTGTGCATTTATACCAAACAGAAGATGTTTCAAAATAATACTATTAATACAAAGACCTGGAAGGGAAAAATGGAAGTATACTATTTTAAGGTTCTTAAAACTATACGGGCAAGATATAATATCCTTTGAAGGCGGCTGGGGTAAGTTAAAGATACATACAGAGTCCGACACAAATAATGCCCCTTTTCTATAAGCTGGTAATCTATACCAAAGTCATAGGCATGTAATTCTGTAACATAACAATATCACTACATTAATATAACTACTTTAAAAGCGTGTTACTTCTGCCAGACCCTGTATTATATACCCTAAAGCAACCACTGTAGGAAATAAAAAGGTGACACATTAAGCAGCAGAAGCTAACTTATTTACCCTTTCATAAGAGAAGACATTTCCTACGCATACAATGCTATAAATACAGTTTATATTTTATACCACTAGGTCTTCCTTCCGTGGCCTAGCCCGAAAAAGCTTTACAACAGCGTAACTCAGGGAAAATGTTTTCCAAACTGTGAACACACCTAACTAATTTTCAGAAGAAAAGCTATTAATTTTGGGTAGCCTTGTAATAACCATGTTAAAACAAATTTAGGAAGGCATAAAAACTGCATTTTTAGGAAACTATTTTAAATTATGAAGAGGTACTAAATAAGATTTCATAGAATGAGCGCTAATTCACATTAGGAAACATGGTTCATAGAGGCATCATGGTGCATTATTGCCCAAAGACTTGACAGTGAGACCCTTTTTAAGAGAATACACATAAACTATAATATATCAAGTAAGTTGATATCTAATTTTCAGGATTACTCTGAATAAATCTTATTTTTTAAATTATAAAAATATAACTTTAAAATAAACTTACTATTTACCAATTCAAAAGCTTCTCTTTAATTTTTGGTGTAGTCTCTTCTTTAACCAAAAGAATTTTTAATTAAAATGTTTTTAATGCAATGAGGAATCTAACATTTATCCACCCAGATACTACTCATCTTCTTGTGATTACATTTTCACAACCAAGTAGACCTCCTCCTGTCATGGATATACTTACAGCCAATTTAAAAGGAAAGGAAACTCTTTTCAACAAAAGGTGATAGGAAAACTGGATATGCAGATGCAAAAGAATGAAGTTGGACCCTTACCTAATACCATACTAAAAATTAACTTAACCCTTTTGCTGTGATATTGAGATATATCCAAACGACTATTTCCATCTCTTCACTGTAACATTCAGGTTTTTACCTCAGGAGCTCAAAAAAACTTTGTTATTCAGTGTGAAACTGTTTCAGGAACTTTTCTCCATTTACAAGAATTTTAAATTTCCTGTGCCTTGCACTATCAACAACAAAGATGTTTTACATGCCATAATGTGTAACATTTTGTAATAAACTTTTTATGTCATCAATGCCATTAGATTCTAATTTATCTATATTTAAATCTAATGCCACTTAGTATGAGTATTTTGCTAAAATTCAATACAATGGTAAATTTATTACCATGTAACAAAAATTTTAAATAAAAAGTCATTTATATACAAAGCAGTTCAAAATATTATTATTAAATGCATAAAAGTCACAATATCAACTTTTTATATTTTGTCGCTTTTTTGACACATTTTGAAAAAAAACTTGAAGTCAATTAATGGAATGAAAGGGTTAAAATGGACCAAAGACCTCAACACAGGAGCTAAAAATACAAAACTCTTACAAGAAAAGCCTTATGTCACTGTATTTTACAAAGCTTTCTTGGATTATAATACCAAAAGCAGAGGCAAACAAAAAGAAGTAACAGCTAAATTGAACTTCAAAATTAGTAACTTTTGTGCATCAAAGGGCACTATCAATAGAATGAAATGGCAACCCACAGAATGGGAGAAAATATTTACAAATCATTTATCTGATAAATCCAAAATATATAAAGAATTCCTATGACTGAACAAAAAAACCCAAACCACCTGATTTTAAAATGGACAAGATTTGAATAGACATTTCTCCAAAGAAGATATACAAATGGCCAGTAAACAAATGTAAAGATGCTCAACACCAGTAATCATTAGGGAAATGCAAATAAAAACAAATGAGATACCACTTCACACTCATTAGGATGGCCATTATCAATCAATCAATCAATCAATCAATAACAAGTATTGGCAAGGATGTAAAGAAGTTGGACCTTATGCATTGCTGGAAGCAATGTAAAACAGTAAAGTCACTATGGAAAATAGTATGAGTTTCTCAAAAAATTAAATGTAGAATTTTACCATTTGATGTAGTAAAAGGAGGGGCTCAAACACATATTCGTACATCCATGTTCACAGCAGCATTATTCACAATGCCCAAAAGACAGAAGCAACCTAAGTGTCCATTAACATAGATGGATGAATGAATAAACAAAATATGTTTGTGTGTGCGCACACGTGCGTGCATGTGCATGTACCAAGTGCCAAAAACATATACACACATTTCAAGAGATGTTATCTATGTTTCACTTTTCTAAGTTGAATTGGATTACAACAGCAATGTGTAGTATGACGTTCACTCAAAAGATGGCGTTAATTAAATGAATGTTAGCTAGAGTCACCATGTGACACACAGGACAGTCAAAGAAAATGGTGTAAGCACCATTGTCATTTGAGGGGCACAAGACCATTTATCAGGACAATGGATAAGACGAAGAGGTGTGGTTGAGTTTCCCCCACATTCTCCTGACTTAACACCCCTTGACTTCTACCTGTGGGTCCGGGACCTTAAAGGATGAGGTATACCATAGAAAACTGGCTACAATGGTGGCACTTTGGGAAGAAATTGAAACAGCATGCACAACAATACAAGTGGACATTTTGGGCAACGTTGCTCAAGCAGTTGCTTGCCATAATCAGAAGTGTCTGGATACTGATGGTAACCAGGTTACTTTGAGTACCTCTTGTAACTGCAGGACTTGTATTCATCTTTTGTTATTGATATACACTGAGTATTACAATTTTAATAGTTTTTCTTTCTTAAATGTGTATACATTTTTGGCACCCGCTGTGTGTGTATGTGTACACATACACACACACACACACACACACACACACACACACACACACACAGGAATATTCAGCCTTAAAGACACATGCTTCAACATGACCTTAAAGCAATTATTCTAAGTGAAATAAACCAGACAGAAAAGGACAGCTTCAGCATGATTCCATTTATGAAGTACTAGAATAGTCAAATTCGTAAGAGACAGAAAACAGAATGGTGGTTGCCAGGAGCTAAGAGGGCGGCGGGAGAGGGAGAAACGTAGAATTACAGAGTTTAATGGGAAGAGAGTTTCAGCTGGCAAAGATCAAAAAGTTCTAGAGATTTATGGTGGTGATAGCTGCACAATAATGTGACTATAATGCCATAGAACTGTACACTTAAAAATGGCTAAAATGGTATATTTTACTTTGTGCATATTTTACCACAATAAAAAGAAAGCTCAAGTTGGCAATAATCCAGTTTTAATGTAGTTTTACTAAACAGAGAAAAATTCATAGAAACATTAACTCAACTACCATCTTATTTTGGTTGCCTAAATCCTCCAAACCTTTTCACCTAATCTAGGAAAATAAGGATAAATGCCTCCCTGAACACTAATTAGTACAGTCATTTCCATTAAAATATTGTTTTAAAAACCAAGGTTCTTCTAAAAACTAGTAGTTCTACTAACTAGCAACTCAGCTCTTAGAATATTTAGAAGACTGAATCATCATCCTGTGGACCACATCACCCTTCTCTTCCACCCATTCGTAAAGTACTACATGGTATAAACTACAGAATCTCCATCTCAGCATATTTTTAATTAATGGTATACTTGCATTTGTCACAAGCTTCATTTTACAAGCAGCCTAATTAGCACTAGCTCAATCATCATAAATACTTCATTTCAGTACTATTCCTTTGCAGTGTTTTAAGTCCCATTTAATTCAAAATTAATTCCTTTGCTAGTATACATGCATTGTAACTGTTATTAAGTTTAATGCTCCCATAGCTTTCTACTTAAGGAAAAATTTCTTTTCTTCTGTACAAGTCAAAACATGCATGGTGGAAGTGTTTCCTGTCCAGAGTACAATTATGTTTACAAAAAGATCATTATTATTAGATCACAATGGTGTAATCTATCCCTTTTTCTAAAATTCCTTAAAGTGACAACATTTTAGAAAGAATAAATCTATGCCAACATTGGAAAATAAAATGATATACCAGTAGCTGACCAGATCAGACATATAACTCAAGTCTACAGAAACGGCAGATCAAACTAAACAGAAGAAGCAAAGTCAAGATTGCTGCAGACTTGAAAGAAAGCTTCAAAGACAAAAATCAATTGAATTCAAGCAGCTCCAAATTCATCTAACATGACAGGGGTCAGCAAACGGGCCAGAAGGCCAAACCTGGCCTACTGTCATTTTTTCACACAGTCCACAATCTAAGAATGGTTTTTACATCTGTGCCTGATTGAAAAAGAAAATATTTTGTGAAAAGTAAAAATTACAAGTGAAATTCAAATTTCACTGTCAATAAACAAAGTTTTGTTGGAACACAGCCAAGCTCATTTCTTTATGTATGATTTATGGTTCCTTTTGTGGAGCAACAGCAGAGGTGAATAGGTGGAACAGAGAACAGGTGGCCCACAAAGTCTAAAATATTTACAACCTAGTCCCTTACAGATAACTTTTGATAGATGAATTTAAAAAGACAAGCCTGGGGGTTCCCTGGTGATGTAGTGGCTAGGCTTCCATGCTCTCAATGCCGCAGACTGGGTTCGATTCCCAGCCAGGGAACCACCCCCAAAAATAATAATAATAATAAAAGATAAAAAGACAAGCCTGCATACTGAAAGAACTATTAAACACTGAGCAATATTAAAAAATCAAACCCTAACAAATAATGGTGAAATTGCAGAAACCCTCAGATAGACAAAAAAATTCTATGGGAGTTCCCTTTGGTGCTGTCAACTCTGTGGCCTGGGTTCAATTCCCAGCCAGGGAACTACCCACATAAAAAATAATAATAATAATAAATTTTTAAAAATAATAAAATATTTTTTAATTCTATAAGTTTTCATAAAATCTTAAAAGATTTTAATCCTACAAAGAATCAAGAATCAAACTAGTATCAGACTTCTCTTACCACACCATCAGATGCCCTATGACACAGAACAGGGGTCAGAAAACTTTTCATGTAAAGGGCAAAAGAATATGTCCTCTGCTCAGCCCCACTTCCTACACACACACATCAGTGGACAGCTTCCACAGAGAACAGCTGTTACAGCAGGTGGTGATCCCAGCTCCTTTCTCCATTACACCACCAAAGGAAAATCCCTCTGCTGAGTATCCAGCAACAGCCACATGATTCTTGTTTACTCTCAAGACGTCACATCTATAGAAGGAAGACTCGACTTAACTCCACCAATAACATTTTCAAAAATGTCAAGACGCTGATGACATAACTTAACACTGTGCCTAGGAAAAGATGCTGGCAGAATCTGCTCCACTGGCCATGGGACAGTTACATCACATTAGTATACAAAGAACACATTCATGTTCCTTCTGTAACTAGCATAATTTTGCTGACACTTCATTTCACTAACGAAGAAATGATTCCCCCATTTATCTAAAACCTGAAAGCCTTACTTCTTAACCTCCTCACTAAACCTCAGTGTGGTCATCAGTAAAATATAAATCATTCTGCTGGTCACACAAGATCACTTAGGGGCACACAAACAATTAAGTACCTGACAAACATTAGCATTATTGCTGTCTAAAAACTAAATAAATTTTGAAAGAAAATCATACTAACATCAAAGGAAAAAGAGAAAAGCTTAAATGCTCCCTAAGGGTAGGAGAGCCAGAACAAGTCCTTCAATTAATGTTCTGATACCGATAAATTCAGCATCAAAAAGTACCAGATTAGAAGTAACAGTGCCCACACTTGCACAGCGCTATGAATATTGCCTGTTCCCACTAACCTGTATGTATGCAGCCCATCATGCATACATACATACATACACACATACATATGTGTATACAAACACAGATACATCATTAATCAAGACATTGTAGGATAATATTGCATGTTTATAAAAATCAGATAAGGGGATTCCCTGGTAGTGCAGTGGCTAGGCTTCGACACTCTCACCGCCGCAGCCTGGGTTCGATCCCCACCCCAGGGAACCAACCACAAAAAAAAAAAAAAAAAAATTAGATAAAACAACTGAGTGACTTGCTATCCACGTTCCTTAACACTTTTCAACACTATAATCAGAAAACCTGGCAAGGAAAATTTGCTAATACAGCGAGTGTTAACCTGAAAAGGAAAAACAAGGCAGAGAACTAAACATCTGTTAGGGGATAATTATAGCAATAAATGAGAGGATGTGGGTGTAAGCTATTGAATTGGCAGCACCCCTCAGCAGACTGTGAGCAAGGAATCAATCAATTCCTGCCCTCCTTCATCCACTCCTGCAATGTGACTCTGCAGCTTACTTCTATCACAAGCTGGAATGGTGCAAATCTATCTCACACCCCTTAAATGTGGGCTGGTTTTAAGACTTGTTTTGCCAGGCAGAATGAGACAGGAATGAAGTTAAGAGCTCTGGGCCTCCAGACATCATAGAGCAGCTACTTTTACTCTTCCACTAACACAGCAGCCACCACATCACTGCTGTGGTGAAGTCCAGCCGACCTGCTGGATGATGACAGGCACATAATCCAATGACCCCATTAACCATCCGTCAAGACAGCCAAGCAACAAATAGCACCAAGTAGGTTTTTAACCCTGGAATACAAGATCGGTTTAACATTCGAAAGTCAATGTGATTCACTGTATTTACAAACTAGAAAAGCAGTATGATCAACTCATTAACTGTAAAAATTTTAGAAAAAAATCCAAAATCTAGTTCTGATAAAAACTTAGCAAACATGGAATAAAAGGGAACTTTCCTCAACCTGACTGAGTGCATCTATGAAAACCCTAGAGCTAAAGTCATAGTTAATGGTGAAAGGGTGAATGTAAGGTCAGAAATAAGCCAGAGATGGATGTCTACTCTCACAATTTCTTTTCGATATTGTACTAGAGATTTCAGTCAGGGCAAAAGATCAAAAGAAAAGAAATAAAAGATATTCAGATTAGAAAGGAAGAAGGAAAACTGACTTCCTTTGTGGATAATATTATCATCTCTACATAGAAAACACAATGAAACCTATAAAAAAAATCTCTAAAATAAATGAGTTTAATATGGTTGTAGGATACAAGGTCAATTTTTAAAACTGACATCTGTAATAGTATAAAAATAATCAAAATAAAAAACATTTATGACAGCATTAAAATATTAACTACTTTAGGAATAAAGCTGGCCAAAGGATGTGCAAAATTCCAACACTGAAATCTGAAGCACGGGTGAGGGAGACTGCAGGACACACCTAAGTCAATAGAAAGATACATCACGTTCATGGGTCAGACAACTCAGTAAAGTTACAATGTCAATTCTCTCCACTAAATCATACAGCCAATGCAATCTCAATCAAAATCTCAGCAGGTTTTTGGGTGCAATTTGACATATTGATCCTAAAATTCATATGAAAATGAGAAAGACCTAAAGTAACCAAAACAACTTTGAAAAAAAAAAAAGCTTGAAGGACTATTACCACCAGACATCAAGGGTTATTATAAAGCTATAGTAACTGTGCCAATGTGCTATGGCCCAAGGACAGACAGAGATCAATGGGAAAGAGGAGTATCCAGAAACAGACCTACTCACACATGGACAACTTATTTTTTACAAAAATATAAAGACAATGAGAGAGAAAGAATTCTGTTTATATAAAATTCTAGTAAATGCAAGGTACTCATAGTGACAGAAAGCATATTGGGACAAGGGAGTGCAGGGTGGTAGGGAGAGATTATAAAGGGGTCCTAAGAAACTTGGTGGCATGATAGATATATCTTAACTGTGATGCATACATAGAACAAATTTTATCAAATTGTACACTTTAACAAGCACAGTTTATTGTATGCCAATAATACCTGAATAAAGCTGGTTAAAAAAAATAAGTTTACCAGGCATCAAATGTCACCCTTGGCTATGCCAAAACTGGGGGCTGGAGGGGGGAGGTAATAAAATTATTATTTATGACTTACAAGTGATATTAGTTACTGTCCTAGTTGCTTTAATAGTCATTAGCTCATTTAATGGGGGGAGGGGGGAGCCTGAGAGGCATATATAATCAATTCTTAAGAGAAAAACAAAAGAGAAATTAAGTATTTTACTCATGATCATAGCTTATAACCTTGTCTCCAATTCCTGCCAATACAAAAAAGGCTGAGATGGGAAGTGCCTTGTGCTAATGTGCAAAGCAAAGTAAAAACATGCACATAAATTAAAGTCAAGGTCAGTATATGTGAGTCTGAGGAGAGGGTTGAGGACAGACAGCCATGGCCATCATGTGTCCAGACGTTGTGTGTCCAAACTAAACATTGGTAGGAAAACTGGTTAATGAGAAAGATTTAGGAGGAGAAAAAGAGATCATCAGCCCCCAAGTAACCTCAGGAAAGCATAAGAACCAATCCCTTCCCTTCAACAGTCTAAATTTAAAAGAAGTCTTGAGCTCTGAACTGGACACTTTGGAAATTCTAATGATTTCCGTATCACAGCCTTTGAGTAGCTGAACACAAAATTTAAAAGACAGCTAACATGAATACCTGCATCATGATCTCATACCCTTCAAGAACACGAATCTCAAACAGGGAGTTAAAGCAAGTCAAGAAAAACTCTGAGTTTAGTTTCACAAGACAGCAAGAACTCAACAAGTTGCCCAACAGGAAGTGATTCTGTCAGAGGCTGCTCTGAACAGAAGTTTCAGGTCGTGAATGAAGCCATGAAGGAGATGTTCAAGGTCTAACTGACTATCCAAATCAGGCCATCAATTCACATACACCACTACATATGAGGTCTGACAATTAAATTCGTGAACTCACCCTAGGAAAAATGCTACACACCTCATGGCTGAATAGCACTATAGTCCTTTCAAAGTATTCCCCTTGGGAAGCTATGCACTGACACATCTGGTCCATCCTTCAAAGCAATTTAGGAACTCTTTTTCTGGGATGGCCATCATAGCTCTCATCATATGACCCTTCATGTCCTGAATGTCATCAAAATGTCTTCCTTTCAATATTTCCTTTATCTTCATGTAAAGAAAAAAGTTATTGGGGGGGGGGGGGCAGATCCAGGTGAGTAGGGAGGGTGTTCCAATAGTTCTTTGTGTACTGGTGAAAAGCTCCCTCACAGACAGTGTGCACTGAGCTGTTACACTGTTGTGATGCAAGAGCCATGAGTTGATGATGAAAATTTCAGGTCGTTTTTGTCTTTTTCACCCAGTCTTTTCAGCACTTCCAAATAGTAAACTTGGTTGGCTGTTTGTCCAGTTGGCATAAATTCATAACAAACAATCCCTCTACTTTCAAAAAAGGTTAGCCACATCATTTGACTCTTGCTTTGGTCTGATGGAAATTTTTTGGTTGTGGAGAGTTGGCTGACTTCCATTGTGCACCCTGAGGCTTTGTTTCAAAGTTGTATTGGTACACCCATGTTTGATTACCAATGATAACATGGCTCAAAACATCATCTTGCCTCTCCACAACATCTTGGCAAACTCTGATTCTCCTTTGCTTTTTGTTCATCAGTGATCTCCTTTGGGACCATTTCTGCACACACCTTTCTCATGCCAAGATTTTCAGTTAAGACTTTCCTGTTTCTCTATGTTTACTTGGTTTGCTGTGCTTGTCACAGTCAACCCATGATTCTGATGCATAATTCAACAAATTTTTGCAATGTTTTCATCAGTTCTGCTCATTATTGGCCACTCTGACCTCTCTTCATCAGTGACGCTTTCTCTTCCCTCAGAAAAAAGTTTAATCCGTTTGTATACTGCCATTTTCTTCATGGCATCATCCCCATAAACTTAGACTAACCTGTCCCTGATTTAACTTGCACTTCTGCCAAGTTTAAAAAGAAATTTAATGTTTGTTTGTTACTCTAATTCAAGCTCCAATATTCTTACCACAGCACACGAAAACATGCAACAATAACAAACACCTCAGCAAAACACCGCCACATGTCGACACAACCACAGCTATGAGATACAGATATACCAAGGTTATGACACCTTACCAAGTTGTTTGTACAGTGTTGCCAACATAAGCGCACGGTGGCAAGTTCGTGAACTTAACTGTCAGACCTCGCAGAAAGGAGGGAAAGGAAAACTCTCATTTGGCCATGTATTTTAAGTACATACTTACCTCCCTATCAGGTCCTGTCAGGGAAATGCTGCCTTGCCAAACTACAACACTTATTTTATCTTGATTATTTTTAAAAACTATATTCACTCTTCCCCAAAGGGTACCTGTGTAGTAAAGTTAATATTATTAACACTATTTCCATTTACTATGTATAAATCATCACTCATATTGACAGACAGACAAATTTCTATAAAAGGAAAAGCCAAATGCCCGGGAGAAGACCTCTTCCAGCTCTGAGATCCAGGCAATTTCTTGTACAGGTACTCCCAACAGACCAGGAGAGAGCATCAGGATCCAGTACAGAAACCTAACAGTCAAGGTTCTAAATCCGAGAGCATGTTTAACAACCTTTTTCTGAGGCCAAAGCTGCTGTAGAAGTGATGACAAAGATGCTGAATGAACACTCCCAGGCACAGAAACAACAGCCAAGAAGTAAGCCAGGAGGATAGGAGACAAGCAAGGATGCAAGCTTGCTTTTCCATGTTCCAAATCCAGGCACCACCTATGCCTTTATGTTTGCATAAAAATGGGAAGAGGGTATCTCTAAGTCCAGGGCAATATTTAGGAGACCTGGACAATTACTAAAAGAAAGTAATAATTTCAAACTCACACAATAAATAGACTTATTAACACTCGAAGCAAATGAGAAACCAGGTGGGTCAAGATGGCCAGAGATAATGGATGCAGTAACTAGTGACCAGGAGTCACAAACATGCCGCACATCCTTCTCCATTCCATTTTAAAGGCTGTGATGTGCAGTGACACTTTTATTATTAACAGGTATCCTGTATTTGGTGCTTGCAGATATGAGTTTCATTTAGTGGGAAGATAGCTAAGTATAGGATGATTATAACAGAACAATAAATTATACCAGAGAGGTAAGACAGATGAGGAGAATCTAGTCAACTGCGAGCAGAAGCCACACACAACAAATGAGCTAAGCGATGAGATCAAAAAGGCTCAATGGGAAACTGAGTCCTGGAAGATGAGTAGGCATCACCAGGGGAAGGTGAGGAGCAGGAAATTCCAAGCAGAAAGCATATCATTTAATTTAAGACCTGGAAGATGGTAGTCTCCTCTAATAAAGTAAATAACAGAATTAGAACTTCATTTTAAAAAATAACTTTGGTAATTGAGTTAAAGTATCAAGGACCAGTTATGGGGCTGCTGTAGTATAAAAGTGAAAGAAGTAGGACCAGCTGTAAGGGAGTGACCATAGGGAAAGACATAAGTGGACAAACTGGAAGATGCTTAAGAGGCAGAATGAACCGTGGTCAATGTTGTCTAAAAGGTCTCACAGAATATTCCCCATCAAAGGTCCAATAGCACTCCACAGAGCCCAGGCTGGAGGAACAAGAGGTTTAGAGGCTACAGCAAACTGACAATCCTAAAAGGAACCAATCCATTGCCTGAAGAATGGAGAAGAGACGGTTTAGTTCACCTGACTCAGAGACTAGCATTCCACAAGTCTCACCCAACTGGCTCACTGGCCACATTCATGATCTCATCTATTTCCACCACAAACCTGGGAAGGCAGACAGGACAGCTGAGAACATGAGGCATGGGGTAAACACCAAGAAGTAGCAGGACACATGTACAATCAATCTAAGCACTCTTTCCACCCAAACTGTGGCTCAGTTCTTAGTTCTATTTCCACCTGTGCCAGTAGGCCCATAGTGTATTAAGAACAGATGAGCAGTGGGGGTAAAAAGGGAAATGCCACCCCAAGACAACCATCATAATCCAGGGAATGAGAGTTCTAAAAAGCACCCCATTCCAATGGATACCTCAGATGACAGACAGACCCTGAGGAGATCCCAGTGACCCCACTTTCAAGTGTCCATGCTTTCACGTAATCTCTATCCATGGAGTGCAGGACTGGGACTTGCTTCTAACCAACAGAACATGGCAAAGGGGATAGAAATGTCTTTTTCTTGATTAGGTGGCATTACATGACAAAGTGTGGTGGCAATCCCATTATTACATTATGTGAAATGAGATTCAGCCTTAGCACACTGGAGCACAAGACTCTCATTGGTGGCCTGTGAGAGGACTATATGGCAAGGAACCACAGTAGGCCTCTAGGTGACAGCCAAAATGAAAACAGGGACTTCACAACCACAAGGAGATAAATTCTGCCAACAACCTGAGAGAACTTGGGAGGCAGACCACTCCCCATTCTAGCCTCTACTGAGAACACAGTTCTTTGGACAGTAATCAAGTGAGGCCCTAAGCAGAGGACCCAGCTAAATAGCATGTCCAGACTCCTGATCCACAGAAAATGTGAGATAATCAATGTGTTTAAGCTGCCATGTCTGTGGTCATTTGCTATGCAGCAATTCACACATACTCCATCTGCACTCTTCAATGCAACCCCCTTAACTGCACAGATAAATGGCTGGATACAGGCTGCCAAAGAGGGTACACAGGCCTCTCACCATGAAGTTCAAGAGAAGAACATCAGAATTCTAAATTCTTTACAACCTATTACTCAAAAAGATTATACTGACCAAGCTGAAACCAAGTTCTTCATAACTTCATAGCTTCCAACAATTACTGTGAGGTTTTTATAATTTAAAAGAATGCTGTTTTCCAGGTTGAAGTCTGTCACCAACTCTAACCAGAATAATGAAAATACTAAAATCCACTAATCTATAGTTCACAAAATTTAACCCTTTCAGTACTGGAAAAATTTTTCCTCTCATCTCAGTGCTGAATATTTTGTGCAAAATTTGGCCCAAAATACAACTTTCACAAGGAATCAATGATAGCTGCAGTTTGTTAGTTTCTTCCTAACTACCCTATAAATGAACCTAAAACAACTAAATAACAAATATTAATAAAACTTGCAGAAAGCATTTACTTTTTCAACATAACATGCTTAATATTGTCAGTATCAGCAAAAATCCTTCTAAACACTGTTTTGGGGTTACAAGTTACACTGTTGCAGTGCATGGTAGCACTCAAAGCAATAAGCTGCATGCACTGGTACATTACACTGTTTACAGTATTTGATACACTAATGTCTCTCATGTTTTGCTGTTACCACAAACCTCGCAAGCAGGTTTGTTAAGACTTGTTAGAGTATGCCACTGGAAAATGCTATTCAGTCAGCCGATTAGGAAGAGGATTACTTGATGGTCTAAAATAAAGAGTAGACTTGCACCTGGTACTCCATCACACTAGGCAAAGCCTAAAAGTATCGAATCCTATGTGCTGCCCCAAGCAAATACAACTGAACTAATTAGTACTGTCCACCTCTCTTGACGTGTAAGCATAGCTATAGCACTAGCTTCCTAGATGTCGACTTTAGTCACCTCCCAAACCCAGCCCCTACAGTAGACTTTGGTCGACAACCACACCAAAAGGGTTAAAATCTAACTTAGCGGGGGTGGGGGGGGGGGGGGGGGGGGTGAGGGGGTGTCCCCTGGTGTAGTGGCTAGGCCAATGCCAGGGCCTAGGTTCTATTCCCAGACAGGAAACTACATGCAGAGCCATTCCTGCCCTCTCTTCCTGCCCTCCTGGTATAGTGAGATGAAGTCCTCATTTAAGAGGTTGACAATGGGCACTTTCACAATTCAGGACAAATTTTAACATTTCTTGCTTAAGCAGTTATTTTTCAACAGACTCCCTTCCCCTTCCTGGGAGACGATCTTACAGGACAGGCAGAGGAGCTAGAGAGGTCTTCTACGGCTGGTGGGGTTGCAGGGACTCACATCCAGGAGCACTCAGCCCAAGAACAAAAGCTCCAAGCACTTAAGCTGGAGGGAAAGAAAATTACACTATTGTAATCATCCAGATCCTGATGCTCTTGTGACCAAAAGGATGTGGAAAAAAACAATTCAGGCCCACCCTTCAAAGCCAGGCTGCGGGTGAAGAGAGCTACAGCCGATTAACACAGAGCTCCATTATAAAAGCCGGGTAACCTGGCACTTGATTAGCACTCACTACCACACTGGACTGTTTCTATAGCAACCAGAAAGAAAATATAAAGCAACTGGTTTTACATGAAAATCACTCTCTATTATAATGAAATGTTGTGGTCAGAAAAAGCATTTTGATAAAGAACTAAGTAGCCGACATTAGTAACATTAATGCTAATTATTTATTCACCATCCATACAAACAATTTTTCCTTAAATTCTTAACTAATTTTATGTTGTTCACACCAGAAGTCTGAAAACTATTTCATGAGCACGAAACATTACTATCAATAAAGTATGTTGGGTCCTCTATTTTTAAACTAAGAAACAGTGATGAAAGATACAAGAGCAAGTCAACAACTGCAAAAATTACAATCAATCAAAGTTCTAATCTCTGCTTTAATACCTACATCAAGAAATGCCCTCAGAAGTCTAAAGATAAGGAATATTAAAAAAAAACTCAGCAAAACAATGAAGAAAAGATAGAAATACACAAATTCTAAGACCAAAATAAGTTTAGCCAATGCCTTCTCTCATCAAAATACCACATTCAGGCACATTAACCCATTCTCAAAAATTAAAATTAAATGCAAAAGACCTTGTATTCCAGGTCCCTAAAGCTAACTCTTATTTAAACTGTTACAAACCTTAAAAGCCCACCACAATCAGCATAGTCACACTGTCCTTAAGAGGCAGGGTTACAACTCTTAATGGGAAGGATGTTAATATTAATATCTCATATTGTCCTCTGTTCTTAGGTTGTTTGTAGAACAGTAAAGTGATTTGCTTCGTAACAATATTACTGTTTACATGTCAACATGAGGAGGAAATACAAACCAAAACCTGGCCAAGCCAGGAGAGGTATCTAGACCTTGATGGCCTATGCCTGCCTGGGCAAGTGGGCAGGTCTTGACAAAGCTGGGTGTGGCTCTCTAAACAGAGCTGCAGACGCTGAGACCTCAAGCCCCATGGACTGCCCAAAAAGACTTTTCTCCCTGATCTCATGCTTTAACTGGGGTGACTGGTTCTTCCAGAAAGAGGCTCTAGCACCTCGTTCCTGCCAACTCTACCATGGCCACTGCCAGTCTGCACACAAGCCAGAGAAGCCAGAGCCACTATCAGCCCCACCCTTTGCAAACACAAGGCCCACCACCCTTCTCCCTTAACTCTGTATTCCTTCCCCAAATCCACTTGTGCTTCTGGAAAATACCCTCACAGAAAAGACACTCCAAGAGATGCTCCCCCTTCCTCCAGACCCACAGGTAACCTTCTGCTGAGAAGTCCACACTGGCTTTGACGATGACTGAAAGTCAGAGAGGACTCACCTCACAGCACTCACCATAGTTATGCTACTCTACAGTCTGAAAGGGCTACACACCCAGGCAGACATGCAAATGCTACTATGCATAATTATGAACTAAAATCATGACAAATTTTAGAAACATTAACTGTTTAACCAGCATTTTTTTCAGCCTTTTCTAGACAGAAATAGAGAAATCTCTAGAAAATACAAACAGCAGTCCCTCAATGTGTGAAACCTTAAAGTATGCAGAAAGGCTAACCAGCAGTTTGATACTTCTCCCAAAAGTCAGGATTTTACTGCTATTGACAAAGGCCACTTCAAAGCTTGTAGAACACGGAACAGACACAAATGGCCTTTAAAAATAAACTGAAAATATTCATTACATCATTGATGAGTGTGAGTCAACACAATCTCAACCAAGAACAATCTGGCAAAATCAAAATCAAAATACTCACAACCCTTGACGTAGCAATTCTAGGAATGTAACCAGTAGATAATACTTATACTCATACAAAAGTATATACAAGGATATTATTCTATCACAGTAAAACACTAAAAACAAAGAAATGTCCATCAGTAACAGACAAGTTAAATAAGCTATGGCATAATCACATCACAATGATGGAAAAACATGAAGCAGCTACGTTGATTTTAATAAAAATAAATTCCAAGAAGAAAAAAGCAAAGTACAGAATAGTACATACCTACTACTTCTGTAAACCACTTATATATATATTCATATGCTTGTACATGCAGGAACTACCCCGCCAAGGAAACTTGAGGTACGGAAGAAAGCTGGGGACCAAAAGTGAATACCTCCCATGCCAGCCTACACAAAGAAAAATCACTATTTTCAATGGAAAAAGTAAGTATAAAGGTAAAAGCAAAGCAAAATTAAATTATGTGAAGGTAAGAGAATTTAAAATTTTAGCCATCACAATAAAATCCATCTACTACATCACCATGTAGTCTCAACTGCCCTAAGGAGGTAAACTTTCCTGTTTTCTACTATTTGATCTGAAAATTCTTGCAAACCTCTATCTGTGAAATCTTAAGATTTTTACTATTTATTTATATATTCTCTATAATAAAAATGGCCAGACTTAAGTCATTAACTCTTAATGTCTTTAACTCTTAATTTGGAACCACAATCCTAGTATTCACTGCACTCCATGCAAAGTAGACATGGAATACACTGCCTCCCTGCTCCCCAAACCACATCCTCTCTCTACTTCCCTATGATGTGGCTCTCTGGGAGGCATCAGAAGAGCTGGGTATAAACCGGACATGGTTCTGAATCAGAGTCTCTTTGGGCAGATCCATCTCACTATCAAAGTACACACAATACACATATGTGCACAGACACAAGATCCAGCTGGCAATCTATAATACATGAAGCTCATTAAACTTGGAGCTAGTCAAAGATAAAGGAGAAAAATGGGTGGATATCTATTTAATAAGCATCTGTTGATGAAAACAAACAGCTTAAGAAACAAAGTGAGAAAAAACTCTCTTTTGGTCTTATCTATCATTAGAATGTTTAGCATGTCAAATTCCTATCTCAGGAAACAGCAATAATGTGAAGTATATAAGCATCACCTATAAAGCATTTTTCCAATATTTTTATATTAAAATGTGAAACAAAGAAAAGGTAAGAAACGAGCACAGTGCACATATGCACGTGTCAGCACCTCACCCAGATTCAAGGGTTCACATTTCATCTATTCTCTATCTATATATTGCTCAAGCAAAAAAATAATCTCCTATAAAACCACAAAATCATTATCACACCTAAGCAAATTAACAATTACTCACTAATATTACCCGATATTTTAAAAACATTTTTTAATTGAGATATAATTGACATAACTCAAAAAAGAATTTTTTAAAATCCATTTTGTTCCCTCCCTCCAAACCAAGTCCAAGCAGTTTTCCTCATTGCATATGGTCATTAATACAAAGTGAGGTTAATCATTAGCTAAGAATGATGCTATCAATCAGTATTAGGGATGTTGAGTTTGATCACGTGGTTAAGATGGGGCACACCAGGTCTTCTTCCCACTCTAAAGATACTCATAGGTGTCCCTCTGCAACCAAGAAGTAATCTATGGGGTGATCCTTTGTCACTATGTGAATACTCTGAAACAAAAAATTTACCTAAGTTAAAAAACGTTTAATCAAACTCTAACCAAGCATTCCAACCTAACTTCCGGTTTATAGGAAACACAAGACAAAGGAACAAGTTAAACCACAACTAGGAAAAAGCCAGACAACTTGAGAATGCATTCCTGTCTACAGATGACTGGTTTGGATTCATGAAGAAAAAACAAAGCAGGAAAGTTGTCTGACATTAAAACACACTAAAGACAACCAAGTAAAAAGCATGCTTAGGTCAGCCAAGATTTGATTATGGACCTAATGGACTATACTATGCAACATGATTCTCTTAGGTGTGATATAGTGCACCAGTTCACAGTAGATGATCATTTTATGAATATGTCTATAAAGATGGATTGTCATGAGGTCTCTATCTTACTTCCAAATCATCAGGCAACATATACATATGCAAAGATAAAGCAAACATGGCACAATGTTAACAAGGGCCGAATCCAAATGATAGTACATGGGTGATTTCTGTACTCTTCTTCCTGCTTTTCCATATTTCTAAAAATTTTCCTACTAAAAAGTTGGGGGGGCAGGGGGGTCCCTGGTGGTGTAGTGGCTAGGCTTCAGCACACTCAATACCACGGCCCGGGTTCGATTCCCAGCCAGGGAACTACCCCCCACCAAAAAAAAAAGTTGGGAAACATTAATTTTTTGCTGAAGTTTACTAGACTAATATATACTTACAAAATCAATTATTAAAAGTACTCTTTAAACTAAGTATTAGAGTGACAGGGAGATATTGCTTATTGTGGTAAATGTAACAAAGGTAATGTGACTATGTAAGAAATTGGCCTAGCTGAAGTTTTTGTGGCTCTGTAGTTTGTCTTTAACACATTGCGTACCGCATAGAAATCTCTATGCGCATTCAAAGACCATTCAAATACCAAAATACAGTGTAACTGCAATGCTTTATGGGTTCGTGCAATTGCATAGTTTTTCGTAGATTGACCTGCACGGTTTCCACCAATGAGATCGCTTCATTTGATGTGGACAAGACAGTGTGTTGACATCTAAGGTCCATAACAGATGGCGCATGAAAAACGAGAAAACTCGTGAGTGATATGAAAAGTGTTCAAATACTTCAACAAAATAATAATAAAGCAAACATGGTAAAATACTAAATGTTAAATCTAAGTGATGCATATAAGATGTTCATTTTACCATTCTGTCTACTTTTCTGCATTTTATAATAAAAAGTCAAAAATGAATGCTCCTTTAAAAAAAATGTGTTACTGTTGCAGCTGCCGTGGAAAAAGGTTTGGCAGTTCCTCAAAAAGTTAAACATAGAACTACCATATGATCCACTAATTCCACTTCTGGGTACACCCAAAAGAAATGAAAGCAGGAACCTGAACAGATTATCTACACTCTCATGTTCATAGTGGCATTATTTACAACAGCCCAAAAGTGGAAAACACCCATGTCCATCAACATTTTGTTGAATAAACAAAATTGGTATGTACAGACAATATTATTAAGCCTTAAAAAGAAAAGTCTGCTACAACAGATGAACTTTGAAAACATTATACTAGGTGAAATAAGCCAGACACACACAAAAAAAAATATTGTATGATTCCACTTTATGAAGTATCTAGAGCAGGCAGGTGGTGGTTACCAAGGGCTGGGGTAAGAGGGATGAAGTTATTTAATGGGTAAAGTTTCTGTGTGGACTGTTGAAAAAGTTTTGGGAAAGAGTGGTGATGGTTATACAACAACGTGAATATAATTAATGCCACTGAACTGGACACTTAAAACTGGTTAAAATGTTATTTTATATTTTATCATAATAAAAAAATACCAAAAAAAGGATGAGAAAAGTTTATGAATCAAAATCACAAACCTCTCAATCAACAGAGTGCCTGGAGAGCTCTAGCTATAAATGAACAAATAAAAAGCAAAATCTCTGGGGATCTACCCAAAGAACTTGAAAACCTTTGTCCGCAAAGACTTATATACCCCAATGTTCATTGCAGCGCTGTTCACAGTGGCCAAAACATGGAAACAACCAAAGTGCCCTGCGACAGATGACTGGATAAAGAAGCTGTGGTACATATACACAATGGAATATTACTCAGCTGTAAGAAAAGATGAAATATTGCCATTTGCGACAAAATGGATGGACCTGGAGATCATCATGTTAAGTGAAATAACCCAGACAGAAAAAACAAAGAACTGCATGATTTCACTCATATGCGGAATATAAAACTGAAAGCAAAGAAAAAAAGAAATGAACAAACAAATAA
>PVJL010006902.1:0-85095 GCA_004026885.1 Lyroderma lyra | reverse complement strand
TTTTGATCATAAATGGATGTTGTACCTTGTCGAAAGCTTTTTCTGCATCAATTGAAATGACCTTATGGTCTTTATCTTTGATTTTGTTTATGTGGTGTATCACATTGATTGATTTTCGTATGTTGAACCATCCTTGTGCTCCCGGGATGAATCCCACTTGATCATGATGTATGATCTTTTTGATGCATTGTTGTATTCTATTTGCTAATATTTTGTTCAGGATTTTTGCATCTCTGTTCATCAGAGATATTGGTCTACAGTTTTCTTTTTTTGTGTGTTGTCTTGCCAGGCTTTGGTCATTAGAGTAATGTTGGCTTCATAGAATGAGTTAGTAAGTATTGCTTCCTCTTCCATTTTTTCGAAGAGTCTGAGGAGGATAGGTGTTAATTCTTCTTTGAATGCTTAGTAGAACTCGTTGGTGAAACCATCTGGTCCAGGGCTTTTGCCCTTAGGGAGATTATGGATAGTCATTTCAATCTCGTTGCTATTGATTGGTCTATTTAGATTATCCAGTTCTTCTTGGTTCAGTCTGGGTAGGCTATAAGTTTCTAGAAACTTGTCCATTTCTTCTAGGTTGTTAAATTTCGTGGCATAAAGTCCTTCATAATATTTTCTTATAATCCTTTGTATTTCTGTGGTATCAGTGGTAATTTCCCCCCTTTCATTTCTAATTTTGGATATTTGTATCCGTTCCTTTCATTCTTTGATTAGTCTCGCCAGGGGTTTGTCAATTTTGTTGACTTTCTCAAAGAACCAGCTCTTCGTTATATTAATTTTCTCTATTGTGCTTCTGTTCTCTAATTGGTTTAGCTCTGCTTTAATTTGTATTATTTCTTTCCTTCTGCTGACTTTGGATTTTGTCTGCTCTTCTTTTTCGAGTTCTTTAAGATGGGATGCTAAGATGGTTGCTTGTGATTTTTCTTGTTTCTTAAGATAGGCCTGTAATGATATAAATTTCCCCTTATTACAGCTTTTGCTGTGTCCTAATAATACTGATACGTTGTATTTTCATTGTCATTAGTTTCCATATATTTTTTAATCTCATCTTTTATTTGTTCTTTTATCCAGTCCTTTTTTAATAAGCTGTTGTTTAATCTCCATGTATATGTGGTTTTTTCTGCTTTCCTTTTACAGTTGATCTCCAATTTCAAAGCTTTGTGGTCTGACAATACACTTGGTATGATTTCGATCTTCTTGAATTTGCTGAGGCTACTTTTGTGTCCCAGCATGTGGTCTATTCTTGAGAATGTCCCATGCACACTAGAAAAGAAAGTGTAGTCTCTTTTTGCTGGATGCAGTGTCCTGTAAATGTGAATTATGTCCTATTGGTGTAATGTGTCATTTAGAGCTGTTATTTCCTTATTTATTTTCTGTTTGGATGATCTGTCCATGGCTGTTAGCGGGGTGTTTAAGTCTCCCATTATGATTGTGTATTCATCAGTTTCTCCTTTCAAGTCAGTTAGTAGTTTCTTTGTGTATTTTGGTGCATCCTGGTTGGGAGCATATATGTTGATTAGTATCAACACTTCTTGTTGTTGTATTGTGCCTTTTATCATTATATAATGACCCTCTTTGTCTTTTACTATCTTTTTTAACTTTAAGTTTATTACATCAGATATCAGTATGGGAAATCCTGCTTTTCTCTGGTTACCATTTGTTTGGAGTATTGTATCCCATCCTTTCACTCTGAGTCTGTGTTTGTCCTTACAGCTGAGGTGTGTTTCTTGGAGACAGCATATGGATGCGTTCTGTTTTTTAATCCAGTCTGCTACTCCGTGTCTTTTTATTGGTGAGTTCAGTCCATTAACATTTAGAGTGATTATCAATATGTGTGGATTTCCTGTGGCCATTACTTGTTTCTTTCTTTGTTTTTGTTTGTTTGTTTATTTTTGTTTCTTTCTTGTTGCCCCAACTTTGTTCCATTTTTTCTGATGTTTTCTTTCAGGCTAAAGAGCCTCCTTCTGTATTTCTTGGAGTGCTGGCCTCATGCTGGCAAATACCCTCAGCTTCTGTTTGTCTGAGAAGGTCTTTATTACACCTTCATATCTGAAAGATAATTTTGCTGGATAATTTATTCTTGGCTGGAAGTTTCTCTCTTTTAAATTTTTGAATATTGGATTCCACTCTCTCCTGGCTTGTAGAGTTTCTGCTGAGAAATCTGATGCCAGCCTGATGGGTTTTCCTCTAAAAGTTATAGTTCTTTTTTCTCTGGCTGCCTTGAGAATTGTCTCTTTGTCTTTAGTTTTGGATTTCTTTAGTACCATGTGTCTTGGAGAAGATCTGTTGGGGTCCAGGTATCTGGGGGACCTGTTTTCTTCTTGAACTTGAGGTTCCAGATCTTTCCATAGGTTTGGAAAGTTCTCATCTATGATTTGTTTTAGTATGCTCTCTGTAGATTGCTCTGCCCCTTCTTCTATTCCTATTATCCTGATGTTGTTTTGTCTCATGGAGTTGGATAGTTCTTGCAAAGTTCTTTCAATCCTTTTGGTTCTATATTCCCTCTCTTCCTCTTTCTGAGCTGTTTCCATGTTCTGATCTTCAATATCACTAATTCTTTCCTCCATCTGGTTGGTCCTGTTTCCTATGGCAGTTATTTCACTTGTCACTTCTTTTATTGTATTATTTATTTCTCGTATTTCTGTCTCAATCTTTCTTATGTTTTGAATTTCTTTGTTAAATTGTTCTTTTTGTTCATAGAGTTCCTTTTTTATGTCGTTTATATCCTTTTTTATATTATTTATCTCAGCTATGGTGTTCTGTTATCAGGTAAGTATTTGTTGCTTCCTCAGTTCTTTGGAATGAGATAAATGCAACTAAGGCCACCTGAAAGTTAACATTTCTGAAGCTGAGTCAACAATATTGATATTGAAACTCAATTTCATCTTGTGTTATCAAGATGAAGTATTCCATATTTGCTCTAGTTGTCTGAACAATTCAGTTAATACTTTAAGCACCAAAATTGCCTTCAGCAATTTTCTTAAATTTATTAAAAGTATTTCAAATATTCATGGTTCTCAATTTCCAGAAAACACTGAACAAAATTTAAATTTTTTTCATGATCCAGAGCCATTAAATGTAAGCAAGAGTTTATGTAATCAAAATGTTAATCTAAAATGTTAGGCTAACTATGCCCCAGGGCCAAATCTGATCCCCTGCCTATTTTTATAAATAAAGTTTTTTTGAAACATAGCCAAGCTCATCATTTACATGTTGTCTATGACTGCTTGCACTCTATCCCAGTAAACTTGAATAGTTATGATATGTATTGTGTGTCCTCTAAATCCTAAAATGTTTTCTATCTGGACATTCTTGTACTTTCAAGCCCTGATGAAAACATGTTTTATTTTACTGTTTCCTAGAATGCTTGATGGCCCCTGGAAGTCACTTTTGGTCATTTTATTTTCCACACTTCTGCATTTATAGTCCAAAGGAAAAAAGTGCTTCTAAATAGCTCTTGTTTGCGTTCTAAATATTTACCTTCTAAATGCCTTTTAAATTTTTCTAATTCTCTCCATTTCCACTGTCAGCATTCTAATCAATTCACCATTATCTTTAACTATACTACTGCAATAACCTTCTCACTGATTTTTCTAGAGTCAATCTTGCCCCAGGTAAATCCATTCTTATACTGCAACCAGAGTGATGTTTTCAAAATACAAGTTTCATTATTTCACTAGCATACTGAAAGCTTCCCTGTGTTAGAATGAAAACATCATTCATAGTACCTTGCATTTATTAGTCACATATTTTAGCCCTTGCCCTGATAGCTCATTTCATCATACCACTTTTTTTTTATAGTGATCTTTTTAAATTTTCTCACCTTCCTACTAACCTCAGGGCCTTTTCACAAGCTATATTCTCTGTACAAAACATTTGTATACCCTTCATCTCTACTTCTGTCTTCCAAAACATTATTAGATATGTAGTTACATATATAATACATATTACATATGTAGATCTACATATTCTTCAAATCTTAGATAAAATTCTCTTTCCTCAGAAAGTTATACACACACACACACACACACACACACACACACGTAAACTTTTAGACACCTCATATTTTTCCATCCTACTAATTATACAATATGAAAATATTTTTGTGCAATACATACTTACATTAGAATATACCTTTTTGCATAGCCTATAAACTTCAGAATCGCAAGGACTAATTCTGTTTTTTCTCATTATTTTATTTCCATTGCCTAGCAGATAGTAGGGTCTGATAAATAACCTGCTGACTGAATTCAGGTTTAAGCAGTGCCTTTTGCAGTTGCTTCAGTGACTTTGCTCCTTATGTCAGTTTTTCTTTTTTTTTAAATTTGTCTGACTAACTTCCATAGATTGTGTCTTCTTTGTCACTGAGGACTGGAGAAACTGATATTTAAACTTGATATATCAGTACTCAAAAGAAAAATAAATAGGGAAGGGTAATGATTTTTTAAGAGACCCTTCTGTGAATAAAATCCATGAACATTAGCAGGTTTATCTGGTCTTCTTTTAGAGGTTACTCACAAAAAATTTTTACTTATAGGTTCTCTGATGATATTTCTATTGCTGATTATTTTGGATAAGAAACATCCAGGTAAATCATGTGCTACTTTACTATTATGCTGCACATCCCTTTGTCCCCTTAATTCAAAAATAAATGTAGAGATTTCTCATGTCATACTCTTTCAGAAAGAGAAAAGCCCAGCCATAGACTTACTTCCAAAGACATGCATTTTGGAGCCAAAATTTTAATCTTCCTGGTATTCTACAAGTATTTCTATAGCAGATAATGGACTCAAAATATGTGTTTTCATAGACCCTTGATTACTCACAGGAGGACAAAAGAACATGGGGTTTCTGGTATGCTCTCATCTTACTGTGAAAACCAAACATAGAATAAATAAATCTTAACAGGAATCAGAACAGAACATTTAATCAATCTTTCTACCTTGAGGCGTTTGTACTTAAATCAATAATACAAACAAACTAACTAAACCCAAAACAACAGAAGCAAAATACTATAGGGATTTTTCAGGCTGATGCAAGAAAAAGTAAAAGAAACTGTGCTTTAGGAAAAGAAAATATTTATCCAAAACTAAAACACTGTTTTTTCATTTTATCCATGTATATGATATCTCCATATATATATATAGATTTATATATATATATATATCTATATATATATATATTCTATAAGCAAAGAATCATTTAGTAATAATTTTTAAGAAACTATTCATTGTGTTTACAAAAAAAAAAAAGGCCTAAACTGTCTGAGAAAGCGAGTAATGTGTCCTGTTTCCAAAATTTTTACAATTTTATAGCAAGGGTTTTACACTATCTTTTGATAATCCATCCTAGAGAATATCACTTTCCAAAACCTACAATGTGCTTCCTTATGTCTATCATAATCTCTCTGGTTATAACTTAATCCACTCTTTTTACAGCCAGCAGAGAGAAGAGCAGCTGTCAACATCCTCCTTTCTAATAGTCTTCCACATTCTTAGCTTTTCTAGTCTACACATCAGTTCAACATTTTATAAAATCCTTTCCCTACAGGGCATATATTTTTGTTCTTTGTTATTTTTTATAGGCCACACTTGTCTATGATTTATATTATTAATACTTATATTTTTCTTAATTTTTCTTTTTGTTCAGTGGACTATGTCATAAAAAATAACACAAACCTCATGCAAGTTGAAAAAACTGAGACTGAAATTTTCAAATGAGAGATACTATATATAAAAAGCCTATTTTAGTGTTACTGGGACCAAAAGTCAATCTAATCTCATTGATACCTAAGGCAGAACCAAAGAGAATGTAGCTTTGTTTTGACAAGTGATGGCTAGTTTATTTAAGAATCTAATTCACTGAAATTTTTGCTCAGCACTAATAGTAAGGGGTAGAGCATGATTATCATCCATTGTTATAAGAAATCTGATAAAAGAATAATGTAAACTTGAAGAGAGAAAGAAATTAGGGTAAGGAAAAGTATATTAAAGAGAAAAAACTTGGGCAGAATTTCTGAGGGAAAAAAAAACAGGTAAAAATTAAGAAATACAAGAAAGTAAGAAAGTCAGTAACTGGAGAAATGTGCTCCTAAAAGACAGGAGGAAATGGAGTGAGGTGCAAAGGTGGACTTTAACTTGACTGGACTTGTTTTTAATAAGCAAAATTCTACTGTGTTGCTCTGACTGTATAATAATATTTAGTGTCTTATTTTATCCTGATTTTATAAGCAGTTCATTTAGATTGCTATTTTTTGGCAATGACTGAAGCATTAAAAATAACTTACTTTTTCTTCTTTTAGTAATTATTTACTACACCATCTGACAATGTCTCTTAGGTAATATCCAGACTAGACATAGATTCTTTTCTTTTCTAATCCTTTGGTTGGCTTAGGCTTTAAACCACTTTTTATTTCATTTATGAGTTTGAGACTGTTCCAAATTTAAATAATTTAATTATTTTAATTGCATTGGTATTCAGTTATAAAATGTAAATAGTTCTAGTTAGCTTACAACTGTAATTTTCTCTTTCTGAGCACTTATTTTTTGTCTTGATTTGTCTTTTTATATCTTCCATACTCTTCAATTCATTACCTTCTTTATTAAAACAATAAGTTGTTCCATAAGACTGCCAAAATACATGGGAGCAATCCTAACTAGATTCCCCCACTTTTCAGGTCCCCCAAATGCAACTTGCCATGTGAACAATAGCTTTTGGTGGCTTCTTCCCCAGGCGTTCTCTTTCATGGGTGAGAACTCCCATAGGAAAGGATGCAATGTGAGATAAACTGAAAAGCAAATCCATTTTCTTCAGCTAGATTTTTAATTAGTCAAATGGGATGTATTATGTTTTTTTTATTTTTTATTTTTCAGGAGAAAGGAACCAAAACAAGGAGGAATGTAACAGGCATAGAATTCAATTCAGATTCTCTGACTTCTCTAGGAACATGGGGTGTCATTGTCCCTTAATATTTTTCAAGAAATGTATTATAAAGAAAGACAAAAATTGTGAGGCTAAATGTTACTCAAGAATATAATAGCATATACACCACAAAGCTGCTAAAGACTCAAGTAGGAGGCTTATAGCATTTCTTTGCTGCACAGTTGCTTATCAATGAAGCATGTATGCAATCTAATTAACATAATTGCATCTACTATAATTATGCTATCATTTTGTTTACTTTAGCACATTCTGTTGAGGTACACGGGTAGCAATATGTGCTATTGAAATATTGCCCCCTTGCTGCATGCAGGTTGTTTAATCACCCTGTTTATTCTGCCTTCCTTATGGCCCTGCCCTGCTACTCAAAGGTGAGGAAAGTGTTAAGTGCTTGTAGCCAGGAAAATAGAAGAACAGAAAAACAATGGAACTAATCAGCCACAGAGCTCCAAGAGTGGGCAGTTTTGCAAAAGCACAGAGGGGAAAATAATATTCCCCAGTTCAGAGCATTCAATCTAATAAAATGATGAGGGAAATTGATTTCAAACAGAATGCATTCATCATATGTGGTTTGCCCCTCTGTTTTAAGCAATTGAAACAAGTTATACCTCATTTTAGAAAACTGAGACTAAATCCACAAAGCCTCAGTGGGGTTTGTTCTAAAAATCTATTACCAAAATTGTACCAAAAGATTTTATTTGCTTTGACCTTTTAAATGAGGTTGCAGTGAGGATGGGAAAATGAGACTTACTAATCAGCACTCTTGCTCCTAGTTTTTGTTTTTAGAGGCAATGAGGATTATTTTTTTCTAGGGTCTCAGCAGAACCAGGCAGGTGATAAGTTCCACACAGGCCATTAGAAATTTGTATAATCACTTCTTTCCAGCATCTTCAAAGGGAGGCAGAGAGTAAAGGGCTTGATTTTCAGAATCAGTTTATGTGGTTCTATGGCACAAAAGAGGTTACACAGGTGTTTCAGGCCTTTGAAGTTTTCTTTTTGCCCATGTTGTTTCCAAAGAGAAGATGTGGGCTAAGCATTCCCAATGGTTTCTACCAATGGCATCAAGCCAAAGCAAGCAGATGTCGGTGTCATATTCACAGCCAGTGAGTGTAATATCTGGCTTTTCATAACTACTCTTCTAAACACATACACAGAACACAGTATAAAGATCAATAAAACAGGAGGAGATATGCTCCATGCCCTCCCATTGCATTGAGCTCTCCAAATGAATCCATATCCTTCAGTCTACATTTCCTGAGTTCCCTGTTAGACACCAAAACTCACTGAACACTGCTAATGCATATTCTCTTCCTTAAAGGTACATCACATCTTCTTAGCTGTGTTTCAGGATGTGGATTTAAATCATCTACCAGATGTTTTTATTTACTAGTTGTCCTTTCATTCTGATCTCATTTCATTTGGAAGTCTTTAAATACATGCAACACATGTATTTCTGAAGCAGACATTCAGCTGCAATTATCAGGGCTGTGAAAGTGTTTTGTAAAATGTGCACAAAACAACTCAACTGCATTAACATGCGGAACACTATTTCATTTCTAATCTTAAATAATGAATAAAACAGGAGCATTTTAATGGAACGTTGAGGGAAGTAAATGCTGTTACTGCCCTTTGTCATGATCCCCTTTTCTTGGTCAGTATACCTACCTCCCAGCTTCTGTGAATGTTGGTAGTTAATGGCTTATAACTGACGCCTTCCCCAGAGAATTTCTCTAAACTGATGTAAGCAGGAATGTTCTCCCTGTAGGTTACTCTGATGCACAAACACACATGCACACCAGAACGGTTCACTACCAGTAACTGACATGGGGATATATAGGGTCTGTTCCCTGACTGTAGTGCAGTTCATGCCCCAGAGCTCCCAAGCAATAAGCCTGAAGCTGAACACCAGCTAGGACAACATTATTATACAGATCTTTCCTCTGCTCTATTCTGCTCTCCTCACAGTGTCTTTCTTAAAAGCATTCCTTTATGTACTAAAATTCCTAGCCTGCTTCTTGAAAACCCAGCCTGGAAATTGGAAATATCTAAATAATTTATACCATTACCATTGAGGTTATAAATTAATGAAAATACAGTCTGTACTCTATAGAGAGAATGGAGGTGAAAAAGAGCAATAAATACATAGAGCTAAAGACACTATCTGGCACTGAGTAACAATTTTATTATTTTAAGAAATGATGAATAAATAAATAAAAATGAGTTGGAGACTATTATGGTTATTTTGAGCGGCATTAATATCGGTCATTAAGAGCCAGGCTCTACAGCAGACATTTGGGCTTAAATCTGGATGCCTCCATTCTCCGGTGATATGACCTTAGACAAGTCACTGTATTTCTTTGCTTCTTAGCTCCTCATCCATAACATGAAGATAATAATAGTATTTCTTAATATGATTGTTATAAACATTAAATGAGTTAATAGGTATAAATTTTAGGACAGTAAGTAATACAAATAAGTACTTAAAGAAAGTTACCTTTTAACAATATTGATATGTCTGCAAGGATAACATTGTCTGTCAACATCCATTGTAAGTACCAAATATTCTAAACTGACAAGGAATCTCCTGCTCTGAATCTTCGTATGTTTCACTAAGATTAGATACAATGGGTTCAGAAAGGAATTCCAGGTTTCATAGGACATAACAGATTTTTTAAAAATTTATTCAACAAACAATATGTATCAGAAACTTTTCTGGAAACTGTGCAAATAATGGTGAACTGACCAGGTTCTTGCAATCACAAAGCTTATATTCCTAAAATGAACAAAACAATAAATAAATAAATATAAGATTTCCTCAGGTAGTAATGAGAACTGTAAAATCAATAATGATCTGAGGCAGTCGTTCTCACTTGTGTACCCCTTTTAAACCTATTTCTGTAAATTGTGCCCCTTGTTTTTAGAACATCTGTTTTTAAATACTGACACTGTGATCAGTGCCTATCTTACTGTAAAATATTGGAAATAGAGTAATGAGTTCAGAAAGAAAAATTGCTACATTAAAAGTACAATATTCATAACAGTTAAATATTGACAATGATCAAGTATTTAAAAAACTTTTAACTTATTATTAATAATTTTTATTTGTGTTATCTGAAAAGTCTGTAATAATTGTTATGCAGATCACTAGCCCATTGAAACATTGTTAGTGAGATCACTGAGCTTACTTTGATGCACTTAGTTTCTTGAAATCAGGCTCAAAAGATACAAATACAGTCTTAAATCCAGACTTGCATTAAGTTTGTTGTGGCACTTATTTTTTATGAAGGTGTAAGAAGAAAAAGTTCTCTCCACTAGTTCAGTATTAGCAAATGGCAAGAGGTATAGAGTGCCTTCTCACTAAGTTGTTCATGTTCCTCACTGACATCTACCCAGAAGGTAATAAGATGCCTTCTTTTAAAATTAGAATTCAAAGAATAATTGGTTGAAAGTTTGATTAACTGCTTTTTTTCATTGATTGATAGTTTAGCTTCTCTGAAGAATCCTTCCTTTAAGGGATCTGCAATCCAGTTGTTTTCTTTTCCACATTGAGCAAAGTAGTTATGAAAGGACGCTTTAAGACATTCCAAGTGACTTACAATATTCTATTTCACATTTTGGCATAAGCACAAGTCATTCTTCATAAGTTGTGCAGAGTTTCAAAAACTTCAGGCTGACCTCTTTCAATACCTGCTTTCCAAAAGTCCAGTTTTTTAATCACTGACTTGATTTTGTTGGTGACTGAATATAGTGATGGAGCTGTTTTGATTCCCAAGTTGAATTTGTTCATTTCTAGAAAAATATTTGATAAATAAGCATGAATTTGAATCCAATCATTGTCCTGAAACTTTGGAACAAGAGGAAAATGATGGTCTTCAAAAAATACCTGGACTTTATGTCTAAGTTCAAACATATGTGTAAGTACTTTTCCACAAGATAGCCACCTTACCTCCATATGCAAAATGAATGTGCTGTGAATGCTGTTCATTTCTTCACACAGCGCTTTAAAAAATCTGGAGTTTCATGGTTATAACTTAATAAAATTTACAACTTTAATAGCTTCATCAAAAACATCTTTCAGTTCATTAGAAAGAGGCTTTGATGCAAAAGTGGCTATGAATGCAGCAGTAATTCCATGGTATGGGGAAAGCTACTTCTTTAATTTGGCCTATAAAAAATATAACATAGGCTTGCCCTTGTCAGGGCATACACCACAACAATTTGATCAATTAATGTCTTTTTCAATGAAATAACTACTGATTGCATTAAAAATATCTTTGCCCGTGTTATGCTATGTCAATGGGTAACAAAGCAACAGGTTTTTCTCAATTTCATTTCCTACCAAGTACCTTTGTTGACAAACAAAATAGATAAATCAGCAACATCTACACTTTCATCGACCTGGATAAAAAAGAACTTACTTTTTCTATCTACTACTACAGCTTCAACATCCTCAGGCATTTCCTGAATTTGTTGAGACATTGTGTTGTTTGAAAATGAGATAGTATTGATTTTGTGGACATGTTCTTTCCCAAATGTACAAAAGAATGATAATCGTTAATGCAAGGGAAAATTAAATCTTCAGCTATTGTGGGATTTTTACCATATTTAGCTATGTGATAATCAATATGATATGAAGCCTCAATTTTATTCTTATTATCTTTCTTTCCTGACATCATGTATGAAGTAACAGTTGGAAACTTTTCTAAGTGCTGAAAATAATGTATTTCTTGGTTTTTATACATAAGATGTTTAGTTTCTAAATGTCCCATAAGTAAAGAGGTTTTAATGCAACCATTGAATAATATTTCCCCACAAACAATATACAAAGGCTTAGGACAGTCATCATCCCCTACAAATGAAAATCCATATTTAATATACTTTTCAGAGTATTTCCTTTTCTTCTACATAGTATCCAAGGCACACACCTTTTTACTATCTCCTAGTGTGGGTGTACTCTTAGTTGTGGACATGTATTGAGAAGTACTTAGTGAAAGGTTATAATCCACATAAAGTTTTGGTTTTAAATTATTCCTGTTTTCAACCATTGATCCATAACTGACATGCTTAAAAATCACTGACAATAATAACTGAAACTATGTTAAACATTAAAGAAAAGAACTACTCGAAAAGTATCATGATTAAAGACAATGCAGATACTTTAACTCAGTCAATTACTAAATTGATCAAACAGTCTGGCTACACATGTATTTATATGATTGGGAAAGTTCTAGAAACATTGCAAATGGATTGTTCTGAAATTGTGCATAATAATTGGTAGAAGAGTGGTTGGGAGGAAGGATTCATAGCCACACTCTCACCAATCACCATTAGTTAATGTGATCTAATTTTGAAGTGTCTCCATTAATGGTGATTCAAACTTAACATTTATTGTTCCCATAACTAATGTTTTGCTTTTTTAAATTAGTTTCTTTTGCTGTTACGGATTATTTTTTGCATACTCCTGAATGGCCCAGCACATATCCCTGGGGGTACCCATATCACTAGTAGGGAATCAACGATCTAAAGTAATGTCATCCAATAGAACTCTCTGGATGATGGAAATGTAGCATATCTACACTGCTCTGGTAACCACTAACCACATGTAGCTATTGAGCGTTTAAAATATGGCTAGTGTTACAGAATAACTACATTTGTAATTTTATTAAATTTTAAATAAAAATCAAATAGCAACATGTAAATTTTGGATTTACAGAAAGATAAGTGAGAATCCAAGCATGACCCACACACACACATGAACACCAGAATTATAAAAACATAACACTATTGGAATGACACTAAAGAGCAAGAAATGGATAATTTTTAAAATAATTGACTCTATTACTTGAATATAAAAGTAAAAATAATAAGTTAAACTCAACATCCAACACTATAGAAATAAATCAATTCTGAGGATTGCATACCTAAATATTAAAAGCAGAACAATAAAACTTTAGAGGACAACTTTAGAGGATACCTTCATTAGTTTGGCATAGTTAAAGATTTCATGAACAAGACTTATAAATCACTGGACATAAAAAAACTGATAAACTGGAATTGATTAAAATTAAGAAACATTATTCATCGAAATACTTTTATGTGATTGTTTTAAAAGCAAGCCATAGAGTGTAGGGATACATTGCTATACATATATATCTGACAGAGCACTTGCACCCAGAATATATAAAGAACATTTATAAATCACAACAAAGTGGCAGAAAATTTATGAGAAAAAAATGAATAAGACTTAAACAAGTTTTCACAAAACTTCACAAAAACAGGTATTCAATTCACCAATAAATGTGAGAAGATGTTCAATCTTACACTCAATGGAATGCAAATAAAAAAGCAACAAAGCTCCACATCACAATAGCTAAAATTAAGAAGATGGAAGATGTATGATATCAAAGATGCATGGAGCTATGGAGCAATTGCAATCTTATATTGTTGGAAATGTCAATTAGTATAATCAGTTTTAAAACTGATTTGCATATTCTTTTACCTCAACAATTACATTCCTGAATATATACTAATAGAAATGTATACAAATATGCTTTGTAATATATGTACAGTAACCTTCACAGCAACACTAATGATAATAGCCCAAAACAGAAAACAGTGAAAATCCTCATGAACAGAAAAGTGAATAAACAGTGGTGGATTCATACAGTAAATTATTATGTGAAAATTAAAAATGAATGAGCCAATGCTATCACAATAAAAAGCATGGATGAATATCACAAACATAATATGTAATGGAAGAAGCCAATTGGAAAGTACACATAGTATAAATGGTAGATATGCTATTTAAAGTTCAAGTACAGGCAAAACAAATCTACAGAGTGCTAAGTCAGGAGAGTGGTGATCTTGGGGAAGAGGCATGCTCCTGGGGAAATGATATTTTATTTTTTGATGGTTGTTTGTAGCATTTAGCTGTATGATTTTCTATATTTTTATCAATAAAAACCTTACTTTAAAAAAAGCACATCACGAAACAGAATGTATAATTGATCCTATCTCATACTATGGAAATGTGTGTGGGTACATACTAAGAGGACAGTTATGTGTGGGTGTTCGAAGGGATTTTCTAGCAATTTATGTTTATTTCCCATATTGTATGTTCTAATTTATCTGCAATAAAAATGTATCACTTGGTAATAACAAACTACTTTTTTCTTTTTTTTTTTCCCTAAATTACGATGCTATCTAATTTATCTTATCTTATTTATTTATTTATTTTTGCTTTTTGGTATGTGGGTAGCTCCCTGACTGGGAATTGAACCCAGGCTGCAGCACTGACAGTGCCAACACTGAAGCCTTAAGCCACTACACCATCAGGGAACTCCCTATTTTTTTCTTTATCACAACAATAATAATAACAACAAAGATAAAGTGAAATGATAGGTAAAGAGAAAATGGAAGATCTAAGGAAGGATTTTCTTTTAGAAAATCAGAGAGATGTGAGTATCTTTTTATACAACATGTTCTTGGATAAGGTCAGTTCATTCAACTTTGTTTCATTATAACATTGATGAGAAAAACAATTGATTTCTTCTGGGTCCAGCCTAAGTGACATTTGCATGTTCTTCTCACATCTGAATGGTTTTCCTCAAAGTACCTTTGTTTTCTCCCACATAGCAAAAATGTACACATTAGGTGAATTAAAATGTATAGTGTCCCAGTTTGAGTGAGTGTGGGTGTGAGTGGCCCTGTAATGGAAGAACTTCCTGTCCAGGATGTCTTGAGCTGCTGGGATAGACTCTGACCATCCACACCCTTTTAGGACTGGAAAAAAATTTATCTTAGTTGTTTTTTTTTTTTCACTTTTTTTTTTTTTAAGTTTCAGGTATAAAACAACATAATGATTAGACATTTATACCCCTCACAAAGTGATAACCCCACTAAGCCTACTACCCATCTGACACTGTACATCGCTATTACAATATCATTGACAATAAATATATGCTGAATTTTGCATCCCATGACTATATACATATATATGTATATATACTCAAATATATATATAATTATAGTTTACATACAATGTTATTTTATATTAGTTTTAGTTGTACAGCACAGTGGTTAGGCATTTATATAATCTATACACTTATCACCTGCAAGAAGATCTGTACCCATCTGACACCCTACTTAGTCTTTACAACATTATTGTTGTATTTGTTATATTTTCTACACTTTATTTTACATTCCTGTGACTATTTTGTAACTATAAATTTGTACTTCCTAATTACTTCACCTTTCCAATAATCTCCCAACTCACCTTCCACCTAGAAACCATCAGCTTGTTCTCTGTATGTATGAGTCTATTTCTTTTTTGTTTGTTCATTTATTCTGTTCTTTTGAGTCCACATATAAGTGAGATCATATGGTATTTGCCTTTCTCAGTCAGATTTATTTTACTTAGCATCATGTCTTCTAGTTCCATCTATATTGTTGCAAATGGTAAGATTTCATTCTTTTTCATGACAGAGTAATACTCCACTGTATAAATGTACCACAATTATTTTGTCCAATCATCTATTGATATGCATTTGGGTTATTTTCATATAATGGCTATTATGAATATTACTGCAACAACCATAGGGTGCATATACTTTTTGAAATTGTGTTTTGAATTTTTATGTATAAATACCCAAGAGTCGAATTGCTGGATTATAAGGTAGTTCTATTTTTAATTTTTTGAGGAAGCTCAATACTGTTTTCCATAGTGGTTGCACCAACTTTCAGTTCTATCCACAGTGCACATAAGTTTCCTTCCTCTACACCCTCTCCAGCACTTATTGTTTGTTGATTTATTAATGATAGCTATTTTGACTGGAGTGAGGTGCTATGTCATTGTGGATTTGATTTGCATTTCTCTGATGATTAGTGATTTTGAGCACCTTTTGACATGTCTATTGGCCATTTAGATTCCTTTATGGAGAAATTTCTATTCAGGTCCTCTGCCAATTTTTTAATTGGATTGTTTGCTTTTTATGTTGAGTGGTATAAGTTTTTTTATAAATTTTTGATATTAACACCTTATTAGATGTATCATTGGTGAATATCTTCTTCCATTCAGTAGAAAATGTTTTTGTTTTGTTGATGGTTTCTTTTGCTATGAAATACCTTTTTAGTTTGATGTAGTTCCATTTATTTTTTTGTTTTGTTTTGATTTGGTTTGGTTTGTTTCCCTTGCCCAAGGAGATATTTCAGTAAAAATATTATTAAGGGTCATGTCTGAATGTTTACTGTCTATATTTTTTTTCTAGGAGTTAACGGTTTTGGTTCTTAACATTTAAGTCTTTAATTCACTTTGAGTTTATTTTTGTATATGGTATAAGAAGATGGTCCAATTTCATTTTTTATCATGTATCTGTCCAATTTTCCCAATACCATTTATTGAATAGACTCTCTTTACCCCAATGTATATTATTGTTTTCTTTGTCATAAGTTAAATAACCAAATAAGCACAGATTTATTTCTGGGTTCTCTGTTCTGTTCCACTGATCTATGTGACTTTTTATGACAATACCTGAATGTTTTGATTACTATAGCCTTGTAATATAATTTGATATCAGGATACCACACACTTTGTTCTTCTTTCTCAGGATTGCTGTGGTTATTTGAGGTCTTTTCTGGTTTTATATAAATTGTAGGATTATTTGTTCTAGTTCTGTGAAAAATACCATTGATATTTTTATAGAGATTGCATTGAATCTATATATTCCTTTTTACAGTATGGACATTTTAATTAAATTAATTCTTCCTATCTGTGAGGATGGTATATGTTTCCATTTATTTGTATCTTCTTTAATTTCTCTTTTTAAAAATCTTATAATTTTCTGAATACAGGTTTTTTACTTCTTTGATTATATTTATTTCTAGGTATTTAATTTTGCTGATGAAATTGTAAATGGGATTGTTATTTTAATTTCTGATAGTTATAATAGTTATTGGCAAATAAAAATGCAACTGATTTCTAAATATTAATTTTGTATTCTGCTACTTGACTAAATTCACTGATAAGTTCTAAAAGTTTTTGATGGGTTCTCTCTATATAGCATCGTGTCATTTGCAAATAATGACAACTATACTTCTTCCTTTTGCATTTGAATGCCTTTTATTTCTTTTTCTTGTTTGATTTCCATTACTTATGCTGAATAAAAGTGGTGAAAGTGAGCATTCTTGTCTTGTACCTGATCTTAAGGGCAATGATTTTAGCTGTAGGTTTGTTATATATGGCCTTTGTTATGTTGAGATATGTTTTCTCTATTTCCACTTTGCTATGAGTTTTTATCATAAATGGATGCTGGATTTTGTCAAATGCTTTTTCTGCATCTATTGATATAACCATATGATTTCTATTTTTTTATTTTGTTTATGTGATGCATCACATTAATTGATTTGTGGATATTGATCCAACCTTGCATATCAGTAGAAAATGTTTTTGTTTTGTTGATGGTTTCATTCATCAGGAATGAATCCCACTTGATCATGGTATATCATCTTTTTAATGTATTGCTGAATTTGGTTTCTTAATATTTTTTTGAGAATTTTTGCATCTATGTTCATTAGGGGTATTGACCTATAGTTATTTATTTTTGTAATGTCTTTGTTTGGATTTGGAATCAGGGTAATGGTGGCCTCATAAAATGAGCTCCAGTGGGCTCTTGTGCCTATTGAGACCACCCTTTGAGTGTTCCATTTGTGGAGTAATCAGATAGTGCTCTGGTGTGGTCTGAAGCTGGCCTCTTGGTATATTGTTTCTGATGTTTCTTAAGAGAGACTCTTGTGTAGGCAAATTTCAGCCTTGCCTATTATGTCTGAGGCTACTAGGTAGAAGCCACCATTTTATGTGGTTAGATGTTGCTTATGCTGGACCTGGAGGCATGTGGGGGTAGCCTCGCTGCGCACCAAATTGGGATGCCACCAATCATGGACCTGAGGCAACTTAACCAAAGGCTTAGGGCTCCCTAAATGCCTTTTAAACACTACAGACAGCCTCTACTTGTTTGGGGTTCACAAATCCCCTAGAGCTGCCTGAGAATGACTGCAACACAGATTTTGGGTCACTGTCCACCACCAGAAGCTTCCTGGGCTGTTGTAGGCCATGTGCTGCTCTACATTTTCCTGGGTTATGAAGCATAGATTGCCCCTCAGGTGCCTGGAGTGTCTCTGGCAATACAGCTATAGGTGGGCAGGGTGAGATTCCAGGGACTAAGGGCTGTGGACAGTTTTTATAAAGTCAATACATCCTTGGCTCTTACACTGATACTTGGCAAGTGACCACCCCATAAAAATCCCCTGAGAACACTATGGTTGGCCACTGCTTACCTCAAGCTCTCAGGTCCCCAAGAGCTGTCCAAGAAATGCTCCAAAACAGGTCCTGGGTCACCTTACACCAGCAAAGGCCTGTTGTCACTGCAACTGGTTCACCACTGCAAAAAGATTTCCACAACCTTTGCAGTGGGACCAGCAGCCCAGCAGTCTAGAGTGACCCTGGGCAATTTATTACCATCAGTGTGGGGGAGGGAGACCTAGAGCATCTCCAAGGTGATGTGCACGTATGGATTCCACCAGATCAATGTAATCCCAGACTTGGCCTTTGGGGAAAAGGTTCAACACTGAAAAGATGGTGTCTTCCTATAGACTATATGTATGTCTGTATCTCATCAGAATAACAATCACTCCTTTTACTCTGGCCCTCACATTGAAGCCACACAACTCAGTCTTTCCCTGCACATCCCTGGAACTCCTGAGCTGCTGCTTCTTCACCAGAGACCAGGTGAGTGCAAGTGAACAAGTTTGTGTGCAGGCTTTTTAAGAGTTTATCTGGGTTTCTAGATATATTATGTCCCACTTGATAGATAGACAGACAGTCCTCATTGAATTTCACTGTAAAATGTATGGGAACTTCTCTTCCAAGCACAGGTCCCCTGGACTGGAGAGCCCAGTGTGAATTTGAGACTCCTACATTTTTAAGGACAACCTTCGCCACCAAGGTGTTCCACTATCCGTGGATTTGGGGCCAGCCTGTTTTGTGTCTCCACCCCTCCTGCTAGTCTCATTGTGGCCTCTTCTTCATATCTGTAGTTACAGGGGTCTGTTCAACTAGACTTCAGATGATTCTTGATGTTGATTGTTCTATCACTTATTTGTAGTTTTGGTGTGAACCTGGAATGCAGTAGACATAGCATTTACCTAATTTGCCATCTTGGATCCTTTTCTTAGCTGTATTTATTAATCTTTCTTAAATGTATGTATGGCTCATATTTATTTTCATGTTTACTGTTTGAAGAGTTTGGAGTCTTTATTTAGAAATCTAGTGATGTTTGTTAATGAGCAATATGCTATAGATACTTAACTCTTGTTTATAGCAATTAGCCTATGGTAAAATTGGATTTGTAATACATTATTTTGCTTAAAGTAACAGTTTCCAAAAACTTACTGATGACATCAGGTGAAGATCTATTGTATTGAATGGGAAGAGTTAGGGAGAACTAGGAGCTAAGAGATTCTTATTTTGTTATTTCATTGTAAAACTAAAATAAATTGTTTTATTTGCTGATACTATAGAAGAGACAGATCTAGTCCTATGATATGTAATTTGCCAAAATTTACCTAGATGGGAGCTATTATTTTTATTAACTTTATTTTCATTTCAATAATAACCAAACCAACATATCACCTTTGAAAAGCAGTTAATTCTCTATAACAAGAATTTAGAAAAACAAAACTATACAAAAACACCAATTTTTTCTTGGCTTATAGAAAAATCTTCAGATACTCAAGGCCCTTCATAATGTATTACCAAACTTCTTTCCCTGACTCATTTTCTGCCATCCACATGAACCCTGCTTTGCTCTAAGCATATCAAAATATGTGTATGATTCTTCTTTTATCATATATGTATTATAATCTAGCCCCTTGGCAAAATCCTCCTGGTATTTTAAGGCTCAGCTCTAATGATAATAGAGGGGGGAGGGGAAGTTGTCTAAATCCCTCTAGTTGTAACAGTTATTTTTCTACATGTTTTCTGAACCCTTTATAATAGTAAAATCTACCATGATGCACCAAAAACTGAGCTTGATATAAATGTTACTAATCCTCAAGACTACTAAGTGGATATGATGACACATTTTTATCAGGTCAGAAAATTGTCCAAGCTTATATAGCCAGTAAGTGGATGTTCCAGGATTTAATGTAGATCTGTTGTCTCTAAACCAGTATTTTTGTGTATGTGTCTGGCTCTCCCACTACATGGTGCATTTGAATGCAGAAATCATGCCCTGTTAATTTTTATTTCAACACCTGGTATGAAAATATCCTATATTAAGTAGTTATAAATGTTTGCAGAACTGAACTGAATTGATTTAAATTAAGGAAGCATAACATTGTGTTATTGGCTGAATTGATATGTTGAAGTCTTAGTCCCCAGTATCTTAGAATGTGACTCTATTTGGAGATAGCATCTTTCCAGAGGTAGTTAAGGTAAAATAAGGTGCTATGGGTTGGCCTTTATTCGATACAACTGGTGTCCTTATAAGAAGAAAAGATTAGGACACAGATATACACAGAAATGACCATGAGAAGATACAAGAAGATGACAGCCATCTACAAGCCAAGGAGAGAGACCTCAGAAGAAACCAACACTGATGACACTTTGTTCTCAAATTTGTAGCTTCCTGAGCTGCGAGAAAGTAAATTTCTGTTGTCCTACCAGGTCTGGGGTACTTTGTTGTGGCAGCCCAAACAAACTAATATAATCACTTTGATCATATTGCCCTAGCACATACCTTATCAAAGTTCTGCTTTGAATCCCTCCTGTTGGGTTTTCAAATTTTCTAGTTCCTGATTCTTATGTACCAGTCATCCCCAGCCCCGACCTCTTGGATCTTTCCTTGGAATTTGTGGATTCCTGTTTTTATCCATCTGTGTGATTTTTCACTCTAGCTTTGCCTTGCATTTTGGTCATGTTTTATGCTTGCTTACCTGATTCTGATTTGTAACTTTCTTTTGTTTTATATTACTGTCTGACCAGAGTTCCCAGACTTAGCAAATACAAATTATTATTTATCTGAAATTTAAAGTCAACTGGATGTCCTGTATTTTATCTGATAACCCTATGTCTGATCTGTTACCCATCACTATAGTTTTCAGTGTCTTTGATGTAGCACAATTAATTATGAAGTAGGAATAATTTATGCTTGCAGTTTAAAAAAATGAATATCAGAATTTAGAAAAAGGCATTAAGTTCAAATTCTAACATTCCAAATAACTAAGTAACATTCTATCACTTAGTATCCTTCTTAACTGTACATTAATACTAGGCTGACAAGACATACCATTTTAAACAGGACAAAAAACAACAGTATTGTCTTGTTTCAAATGTTATATATAGTCAGTCAAGTCTTATGAGGCTAAATTCAAGGTGTCAGTAGGCTTACCATAGGTACCAGTTAAAATGGGAAAGTACCATTGTTTTCTGTCTCATTTAAAAATAGTACATCTGGTCAGCCTAATTAGTACATTTCTTTAATACACCTAGCTGAGAAAAAAAAAGACTTAATCTCATTCCATTTATATCTGTCTAGCCAGCTCCTTTAAATTGTTGGGCTATTATTTTTCAAATTCTTCATTATGCTTTCCCCAACCAGATTCAAGACAATATCAAAGTGGTAGTTTGTTTCATTCTCCATCCCATTCATAGCCTTCTCTACCCCAGCCATTTAATTCTAAGGTTTTTTTTTCTATTCATTTCTTTGGTGTGAACCATTGGAAACATGTCTGCAAGCCATTTACAAACCTTTCATAATAACTCTATTCCCTACCCCAGCATTGGTGTCTTCTACAAACAAGTCTTTGGAAAAAAGAGTCTAAGTTGTTTACCAACATCATAAAGCTTTTAAATAAACCAGTTTAACTTTTTACTGTGATCTGCTTTTTTATTCACAGAGTAGAATCAATAGTATGTTTTGTGACTCTGCTTAAAGAGACACAATTAAGAAGTTTAACAGAGACAGCATGGGCCATACAGCAGTTGCCCAGGCTCAGTAGATGTCAATTACCTCCCCAATGTTCCCTTTTAGACAGATGTTCTCTAGGAAACTTGCCAAAACACATGCGTGTTCTGTTAGCAGTAAAGAAGTTAAATAGAAAGCTACTTCCTCCTTTCCCTGAATGCATGTTTAAAAATCAGGAACTATAATTAAATGCATATGTGACAGTTTTCACAATATGTTAGGGTTGGTGGTTCTAATTATTATTGTATGTACCATATTTGATCTGGTAGAATATGTGAAAATGTTTATATACTTTTATATTATGGTTTAACAACACATATAAACATTTAGGTATGAAAGAATTATAAATTTTGCTAAAGGCATTGAATTACTGTCAAAAAGAGAGAAACTTTAGTAATTATCCCTGTATTTTCACAAACCTTTTGTCACAGAACAAACTGTTTACAAAAGTAAAACTGTAAAAACCCAAATTAAGGAAGTGAGAATAAAATGTGTCAAAAAACCCCAGAATATATTGTTGGAGCCATCTTTTCAAGCTCTGTAAGGATCTGAGAATCCAGGGACCAGAGCTCTTCTATCTTTTGCTCCACTTTTGAAAGGTGAAGAAATAAGAGTGGAGTTGATGTGAATTGCCAAATATCCTAAAGCAGATGCTTGCCTGCAAATTATTGAGAAGCTACCATGTTTCAGGCACTTTTCATATACGAATTCTAATCTTTACAACAAACTGGCTCTCACATTACGAATGAGATAAAGCGTAAAAAGTTTTAAGTAGCTTTTCCATTGTTATTTAACTGACTAAAGAAAGAACCTGGAGTGACAACCATACCCATTTGAGGAAAAATTATTTTTTCTGTGTCAAGGGGGATGAGTGTAGGCTTAGCCTGAGTTTTCTCTCCAAAGTGTTAGGGGTGTTAAATTAATTACATAATTAAGCCATTAGATTAAGGTGGCTCTACTCATACATAAGCAAACCAAAATCTAAGCCTGCAAATGTCTCAAAGTAATGAAACTGAAACCTAAGGCAAACCAATTACAAACAGCCAACTAGGATTGAAGCTATAGCCAATTAATAATTTTCTTACTTTCTGCCTCTTTAGAAAAGTCTCTTCCCAGCTCCTATTGCCAGAGCACTGCTAACAACTACTAGTTCAGCAATGCCTAATTCCTGTGATAAATGCTATAATAAAATCCTAAAGTTTTAAATATTGCCTTAGTTTACCTTTTAACATAATGCAGGTATTGTAATTTTTATATTGGTGACTTATACTAACATTGCATTGCTTGCTAGAAAAGTAATAAGTAGTATGCAAGTGGTGCTTGAACAAATTTGTATGTCATCAGTTCATAAAATGTCAAAGCTGGAAAGCCTTAGACTGCAGTGGTTCTCAACCTTCCCAATGCCACAACGCTTTAATACAGTTCCTCATGTTGTGGTGACCCCCATAAAATTATTTTCATTGCTACTTCATAACTATAATTTTGTTACTGTTATGAATCATAATGTAAATATCTGATATGTGTTTTCTGATGGTGTTAGGCAACCCCTGTGAAGGGGTCATTCGACCCCCAAAGGAGTCACGACCCACAGGTTGAGAACTGCTGCCTTAGAGGGATACCTGGTTCATTCCCTTTATTTTAAAAAAAAGAAATCTGAGGTCAGGTAGCTGTGTGATTTGAGATTAGCAACAACAGTGAGGGTGTTTTGAAAACACCATCCTGTGGCTTCCTCAGATGTCTGATTCTCGGGCAGAGCCAAGGGTGAACGTAGTTCAGGTTCTGCTCTCAGTCTGTAAATGTTAATGTGTCTTCTTAGGCTGTGAAGTCAGTGGGAATGATCTGGCTGGGCAGCCCAATAGTTACTGCAGAGAAGGAGAAATCTGTTCCAGGATGTTTAAGCATATAGATAACCCAGCCAATTAGGGCAGTTCTCTTACTGTTTGTTTGTTTGGTTTTGTTTTTCATTGTTATTTTGTCTTAATGTAAAAAATCAGTTAAACAAACTCAAACTGCTTCAGCTATTGTTGGCTATTTCCTACTTAATTGGAAAAGCTGAAAGGACCACCCGAGGAAGCCTCTGTAATCCCCAGATGTGGCTACAGATAAACTTTGTGGTTGAAGGGAACTTAAGATGGCTTGAAGTCTAGCCACAAAGACTCATCTTTAAAGGTGGAATAAGGAGCCATAGAGAGGGGCAGTTATGAAAGCACAGAGAGGGGCAGTTATGAAAGCACAGCTCAGAAGTCTACTGGACTAATAATGACTAGAAGTAATTGTCCTAGTGTTCTCTGACTTAAACTATTAGAGGTAACCACAGTGATTTATAGAGAAATGGGAGTAGGGAATCAGCTTTTTTCTTCTGCCTATTTCTCCAATGCATTTTGAATCTTGGTGATATCATAACAACCAGTTTTATTAATTTCTAGCTGTGAAACTGATCATAATTTTCCATTATAACTGCAAAGTAGCTTTTAAAAAGTCACATTTTAGAAGAGTGATTTTATAATACCATATGGTTTGGTAGTAACAAGATACAGGACAATGGCATACAGCACAGAAGCAACAAAATAGTGTTTAATAACAGAAACATTTTCATTAAATCCACCTTTTCCTTCCCTTAATTCCCATTTCCAAGGCTGTTAAGGATAGGAATTAATATTAGTACTCAGGAAAAGACACAACTGCTACGGATTTCACATGGAATAGGACATGTGTGCAGAAATAGTGGGATGAAGTCCAAGACTATCTGATTTTTACATTGTGTTCACAATGAAGAATGTTCTCTTATTCATTCTCTTAAGTTTAGTTGCTCCTCAGTTTCTCACTCTTGATGTTCTTACTTCTTTTATTCTTTCCCTATTAAACTGCATCAATGGAAAAAGGAGCTAATTAAAAATGAGACATTAGAAACTACCTTAGATGATTCACTAAATCACCAAGGTCCTTCAAAATTAGGTCCATCATTCAAGTTGTTAAGTATTTATTCAGAGATCTGGCCAAAATGCTGTGCTTACCTTTACTTACAACCACAACAAAATTACAACTAAACTACAGAAAAATAACCATTGAGAATGACTTCAAGTCTAGTTGAATCAAAGCCCTACTACTAAGGACATATAGAAGAAGCCACATGGAGACTGTTAAAGGGACAGAGACCCAAAACAAGCTGGTCTCGTGCCCACATGGGACATAAAAATAAAAAGAAATATCATGGCTGTGGAGGTACCCTCATAAAGAGCAATGGGCCCCAGGCTTAAACCGGGTTCTTCAGCTGAGGTTTCTAGTGCAGAGAAGATTGTGGCTGAGAGAGACCATGGTGCCTGCAGTTCCAGGCACTCCTCTTAAAAGACCCATTCATGGATATACTCCCTGATGAACTCATTCACTCTTAGCTCCAGCACTGGGGCAACAACTCCAGAGGTACCAAAAATATATGGGAGGTACTGAGTTTTCTAGTTTCAGGGCAATGGCTGGAGGAGTGACTTTCTCCCTAATGGATGAGCCCAAAGAAGCCATTGTTTCTTCACTGAGCCCTTCAACCTCCCAGTGTGCAAACACAGGCAGATGTCAAATCTGAGTCTCTATCAATTTGGCCAACACCATTTGTTCATCCTGATTTCCTGAGACTCTGCCCTACCCTACTTGCAGGCCCACCAAAACCACTTCCAGGGGCTTTTTTGTATAAAAGGTTTGTCTTGGCTCATAGTGCAAAATTTCTTAAAATCTCCAAAGTTTCACAAAACCCAAACAAACAGCATCTGTCTTTGGTGTGTCCTGTACCTTTGGCTGAGCAACCCCAAGCCCAGCGATAGCAGCAGCCAGCCTCTTGAGGAACCTCTAAGCCCAGTGCAGGTAGCAGCCATCTTCAGATTGCCTTGTGGCTCATGCCAAGTGGATCTGGGGAGAACACAGACTACAGATGAACTTGGATTACTATACCCTTGCTAGGAGGTCCTGGACTGGCATACTTAGTGGCCAGGTTGAGACCCAGATGGAGTATCACCTGGCCATGTCCAGGAACAACACACTCAAAGATCACACTGGTAAGGCATGAGAACCCTGCTAAAGTGAATCCTGCTTTATAAAGTCAGCCACTACACAACAGCTCCTCCACTGTAATCACATTAAGTTCTCACAGTCAATTAACTCAAGGGTCAGTCTTTCCCACTGACATGTAAACAGCAACCAAGGCTCAACTACAAAAGGAGGGCACATACAACCAACACAAAAAAACATCCCTGGAGCACTCAGCTAACGTGACCATAAAAATTGCACTACTGAGTCCCACGGCACATCTACTACATAAAGCCACTCTACTAACACTGCAAGACATATCAACCCTACCTATTACAAAAAGCAAATGTAGAAAGCTAGCCAAAATGAAGATACAAGGAATCATGTCCCAAATAAAGGAATAAAACAATGTTGTAGAAAAGGAACTAAACAAAATGTAGATAAGCAATCAACCAGACACATAATCAAAACACTGATTATAAAGATGCTCAATAAACTCAGATAGAACTTCAACAAAAAGATAGAAAACATTAAAAAATGAAAATAAAAAACAAAAAATAATCAGTCACAAATAAAGAATATAATCACTGAAATATAGAATATATTAGAAAGAATCAACAGTAGATTAAATGAAGCAGAAGATTGAATTAGTGATTTAGAATTTAAGGTAGCAGAAAACACCCCAGAACAATAAAATAAAAATAAAATTTTTTAAAGAATGAGGGCTGTTTAAGGGGTCTCTGAGACAACATCAAGCATACCAATATTCACATCATAGGGGTACCAGAAGAAGAAAGAGAACAAGAAATTGAAAACTTATTGAAGAAATAATGATAGAAATCTTTCTTAACCTGGTGAAAGTAATATATATACAAGCACAGAGAATCCCAAAGAAGATTAACCCAAAAAGGTCCACACCAAGACACATTGTAATTAAAACGTCAAAGCTTAAAGACAAAGAGAGAATTCTAAAAACAGAAAGAGAAAAGCAGTTAATCTACAAGGGAGCTCCCATAAGGCTGTCAGCTGATTTCTCAACAGAAACCTTGCAGGCTGAAAGGTATTAGCAGAAAATATTCAAAGTGATAAAAACCAAGGACCTATGAAAAAGATTATTCTACCCAGCAAAGCTATCATTTGAAATTGAAGAACAGAAAAAAAGCTTTCCAGACAAGAAAAAGCTAAAGAAGTTCACCAACACCAAACCAAAACTACAGGAAATTTTAGAAGGACTTCTTTAAGATAAAAAAAAGTTTAATAATATAAATAATAAATTGACAATAACTATATATCCATCAACAATTACTTTCAATGTAAATGGATTAAATTCTCCAATCAAAAAATGAGGTACGAGAGATTCACTTCAAATTGAAAGACACACACATGTTAAAATTAAAGTGATGGAAAAAAATCTTTTTTGAAAATGGAAACAAAGAAACAAAAAGCTGGAATAGCAATACTTACTAGACAAAATAGACTTTAAACACAAAGCCTACAATAAGAGGCAAAGAGGGACCCAGTAATTCCACTTCTAAGTATTTTTTGATGAAACCCAAAATGCTACTTTGAGGGCAAGTGTGCACTCATATGTTCATTGCTGCATTATTTACAGTGGCCATGATGAGGAGGCAGCCTGAGTAATTTTTGATGAATGAATGGATAAATGGTAGGTGGTACATATATACAATGGAATATTGCTTGGCTATGGAGAGGAATGGGTTCTTGCCATCTGTGGCAGCACAAATAGACCTAGAAAGTATTGTGCTGAGTGAAGTATGCCAGACAGAGAAAGACAGATGCAATATGATTTTGCTTATATGTGGAATCTGAATAACAAAATAAACAAACAAATTAAACAGAAACAAACTCATAGATACACAGAATATTTTGATAGTTGTCAGAAGGGAGGCATGTTGGGGGTGAATAAAAAAGGGAATAGAATTAAGAAGTACAAATTGGTTGTTACAATACAGTTATGGGAATTTAAGCTATAGAATAAGAAATATAGTCAATAATATTGTAATAACTATGTATGATCTCAAATGGGCACTAGATTTATTAGGGTGGTAGATAGGATGAGGGTTAGGGACAGGATGAAAAAGTGAGATTAAGAAGTAAAAATTGTGATGGAAAGAGAAGTCACATTAGGTGGTGAACTTATTATACATCAAGTTGACAATGCACTGCAGAATTATATGCCTGAAACCTATGTAATCCTTGCTAACGGATGTCACCCCAATAAGTCTAACAATAAAAATGAATTAAATAAAAAAAAAGAAGTACAAATTGGTAGTTACAAAGTAGTCATGGGAATGTAAAGCATGGGGAATATAGTCAATAATATAATAATAACTATGTGTTATGCCAGGTGAGTACTAGACTAGTCAAAGGGATCACTTCTTAAATTATATAAATGTCTTACCACTACACAATATACCTGAAATTAATATAAAATAATACTGAATGTCAACTATAATTAAAAAGTTGAAAAGCAGTAAAGGTGAAGGGGAATAAGAGGTTCTAATTTCCAGGTGTAAAACAAATAAGTCATGGGGATGTAACATACGGCATATGAAATATAGTTAATAATATTGTGATAGTGTAGTGTCTTCTCAGTTTGCTGTTAGACTTAGTGTGGTAATCACTTATTTAGGTATATAAAGTTTGAATAACTATTTTGTATACCTGAAACTAATGTAATATTTTATGTAAGCTATATCTTAATAAAATTTTAAATAAATAAATAAAATAAAATATTCACAACCTGGAGAGGGGGAGCATTTATTAATAAACTATTAAATGCAAGTGTTGACTAAAAAACTGTACAAAATACAAAAGTATCACATAATGTAATAACCAAAGAAGAAAATAAATGTTGCTTTGAAGTTATGGGACTGCGACATGTTTCAAAAAGTATTCTACTAAGAATCTCACTCATTAAAAAGCCACACCAATGATGATTAGAATTCTTTGCCATGGAAAGTGCTTCAGTATCTCACAGAAGCCTTTCAGCAGCCCTGCAGAGGAGAATATTTTCTGTCAATTTACAGATTAAGAAATTCATCCTCATAAAGGGGAGACAATTCTTCAAAGGTATATAGCTAATAAGGTAGAATCAAATTATATGACTCCCATTTGTATTTACAATATAACTTTATTTATGTATTTGTTTGTTTATAAGTATAGTTGTCATACAATATTATATTCGTTTCAAGTGTTGAATATAATGATTCAACATTTATATACCTTACAATGTGATCACCATGTGATTACAATTTCATTTTTAAATGTATATACCACACTGGACTTCTGAGTGTAGTTGTTTAATTAATTTATAGTAAAATCACCAGAAACCAGATGGAGGAGACCAAAAAAAAATGTGACCGACAGCCCTCAAATTGAAGAAGAGAGGACAAGAAATGAGAGCAGACTGAGTACCACGCAATGTGAAAATGTGAATCCCATGAAAGCAACAGGGCACTTTCTGGACAAAGAGATTCTGTACAGGGTGCCATTGAGCTCATTTACAGTATAATAGGCATGCAATACTTTGGACTACAGGTAAAATTACCTGCAATGTTTGTTCATATTCTGAGTTAAACTCCATTCCACTACCCCTGTGTACAGAGTAACAAAGGTACTCAAATAAAATTATAATAAATCTAATTTTCTATCTTTTTTAAATTTGAAAACGAAGGAGTTAGACAGAGGCCTACATCAATCTTAATTCCAAATTTAAGTCAATCCTGAATAAAAAGATTAACCTATGCAAGAATAAGAAAAAAAAAATCACCCTACTTTGAAAATTATATCACAGTTCAGAAAAAAGGGTTATCCTAAAATCTACACAAATGTCTTCCTTTCATATAAATTTACTGCATGAAAGAAGTTTTTTTATTCTAACATTGGTATTTATGTACACACAAGCAGATATTGTATCAAATAAAATTCAATATTAAGCCAGAAATAGAAAATATCTTCATGAAGAAAATTTGTACAACATGAAAGACATAATTTTGCAATGAAAATTACAGTGTAGTGTTTTCATATGCTATATACAACAGAAGATTAATTCATCAGAGAACAGATTCAATATTTCAATATAGAGTTCAGAGAAGCAAGATAAAGAGATTAATATTTTGATGAGAGATCACATTCCATGGATTATATAGAATATAGATTTAGGAATTTTATTTCTGTGTGCATATACCTAATATTTCAGACATCCAAGGGAGTCAGAATATATAACATTTAAGTACATTCTGAAAATATTTTTAAGTATGTGTGCTAACAAATTAAGACACATCAAAATAAATTTAAACAGTGCCTATATTTAACAATGCTGTAATGTATACTTAAAACTTTGTTATGAGAGTAGATCTTAAATGTTCTTATTACAAAACAATAAATGAATAAAAAGGGAAATTTACATGTTAGGATGTTTACTATAAAAAAAAGAAAAGGTAATATGCTGTTGAGTATGTGAAGAAAAGATAACCTTTGTACACTGTTGGTGGAAATGTAAACTGGTATACCCACTATGGGAAATGATATGAAGATTCTCAAAGAAATGAAAAGAACTGCCATATGATCCATCAATTCCACTTCAAGGTATAGATCTAAAGGAAAATGAATCATTATCTTGAAGAGATACCTGTACTTCCATGTTCATAGTAGCATGATTCACAATAGCCAAGGTATAAAAACAGCCTAAGTGTCTATTAGCAGATGAATAGATAAGCAAAGTGTGAAATATATAATGGAATATTATTCAGCCTAAAAAAAATCTTGTCATTTGCAACAACATGGACAAACCTGGAGGGCATTTATGCTAAGTCAAATAAGCCAGACAGAGAAAGACAAATGTTACATGGTATCACTTAAATGTAAAATGGAAAAAAAAAAAGTCAAACATTAAAAAAAGGAGAGTAGAAAGTGATTGCTAGGGGCTATAGGGTAGGGTAAATAGGAGGAGGTTGGTAAAAGGGTACAGACTTTCAGTTATAAAATGAAAAAAATCTGAGAATCTAATTTATAACATGGTGACTATAGTTGATAACATTGTATTATATAATTGAAATTTGCTAATAGAACTTAAATGGTTAAATAGTCTTGTTATTAAAAGAAAGTTAGGAAAAACTCATGGACACAGTCAATAGTTTAGTGGTTACCTCAGGGCTAGGAGGGAGGAGGTGGGAGAAGAGGAAAGGGGTGGGAGAGGAAAAAGGAAGAGCCAATTACATAGAGATGGAACGAGAACTGACACTGGGTGGTGAACACATAATGCAATACATAGATGATGCACTGTAGAATTGTACACCTGGAACCTATGTAATTCTTGTTAACCAATGTCACCCCAGTAAGTCTAACAATAAAAAACTGTGAGAGGAAAGGAGGTTGGGGGAGTCAAATACATGGTGATGGAAAGAGAACGCACATGGGATGGTGAACATATAACGTAATACATAGATAATGCACTGTGGAATTGTACACCTATAACCTATGTAACTCTTGTAACCAATGTCACCCCAATGAGTCTAACAATAAAAAAATATTTTTATTAAAGAAAAAAAAGGTAGAAGCTTGGCAAGATGGCCACCAGAGAGGGGATCTCTGAAATCTCTCCTGGAAAATACAATTGAACTGCCAGCCAGGATCCAACACAGGAAACCCTGAGTGACAGGGTGACAGCTGAGAGATCCACGCATCACAAGAAAACATCTGAAGGTTAGAGAAATGGGGGCGAGCAGGAGGAAGCGGGGGAAGCAGAGACAGATAGTGACCCAACCTGACCTTGGCTAACTGAAGAAACCAAGAAGGGATCAGGGAACACAGGCCAAGGAGCAGCACAATATTGGCTGTGGGAAAGATCAAGTGGCAGTAAGAATACAAGCAAGAGAGGCTGAAACCTTCTGAGACCATGGGTGAATTGGACTGAAAAATAGCATCTTAGAAAAACAGTCCAGGAGCCATGCCCTGGATGGCACAGAGGCTAAATAAAGTATCTGAACTGTCCTGGGTGAAAATAGGGTCACCAGCTGCAGCGCCACAGCTCTGGGGGCTTGAAACTGAGAGCAGCTGCCTGCTGTAGAAATGCTGAAATGCTGGGTAAAACAGAGGCTCAGGAGAAGGGAGAAAGGCTGAGCTGGTCACACTCAACTCAACCAATGAGAGCGCAGGCCAATGTCAGCTTGCATTTCATCAGCCTCTCTCCTCTCCTTCAGCTTTCCTGATAAACCACAAAATGATGTGCAACTATGAACCACCCCACCCACTAGCCCAGGTGCAGGCTGGAGATATGACTTAACCACCTCCCCCAACTCTCTCCCAAAGCTTTCCCCCCAGCACCACCTACTGTCTGCTCTACAGAAAGACACTGCAGTGATACAAACCAGAAAGAGAAAGGAGAGACCTACCTGGAACTGTCACAGGAAAAGCCCTCATGCCCAGAAAGGAGACCACAACATCTGCCGCTACAGTGTGGAGAAACATTATGAATGCCCTAGGATTCAAAACTGCTGAGAAAGAAGATGAAAAATATCCAGAAAAGAAGCTTATAGATTTAGAAATTTATTAACTAAGTGACATAGAATACAAGGCTGCAGTTTTAAAGGCTTTCAGAGAAGTTAAAACATCTTGACAGAACACCTTACGTGAGATGAATTATCTCAGAAAGGAAATTCATGAACAAAAGGAACATTTTAACAAAGCAATTGAAATAATAAAAAAGAATCAGATGAAAATTTGAGAGATAAATAATGTAATAAAAGAAGTAAGAAATGAAATAACTGTCATAGAAAACAGGGCCAAGCAGACCACCCCCCCCCCAAATAGTGATATTGCAGATGGGAGCATGGAAACAATACAGAAAGAAGAAAATAGGAACTTCAGACTCAAAAGGAATGAAAGAACTCTACAAGAACTAACAGACTCTATTAGAAAAAAACAATATTGAAATAACAGACTTAGAAGAAGGGGCAGAAAAACTCTACAGAAAGCATACTCAAACAACTAGTAGATGAAACTTTTCACACCTATGGAAAAATCTGTAACACAAAATTAAAGTATAAAATAGGTCCCCTAGCTACCAGGACCCTAGCAGATCTTCTCCAGGAAACATTATATTGAAGATGTAAAAAATTAAAGACAAAGAGACAATACTGAAGGCAATTGAGGTGGGGGGACTGCAACTTTTAAAGGAGAACTCATCAGGCTATTATGAGACTTATCATCAGAAACTCTACAAGCCAGGAGAGAGTGAAATCAAATGTTGAAAATATTAAAAGAGAGAAACTTGAGCCAAGAATAAATTATACAGCAAAATTATGTTTCAGATATGAAGGAGGAATAAACACCTTCTCAGAAATACAGAAGCTGAGGAAATTTCCCAGCAGGAGGCCAGAATCTCATGAAATATTAAAGGAGCCTATGTGACCATTAAAAAAGAAAAAACGTCAGAATAAATGGAATAGAGTTGAAACAACAAATAAGAATTTTTTTAAAAAAGGAAAGAAATAGAAAATCCTCATATATCAATCATCACTCTAAATGTAAATGGACTGAACTCAACAATAAAAAGACAGAGTAGCAAACTGGATTAAAAAACAAAACCCATACATATGCTGTCTCCAAAAGACACACCTCAGTCATAAGGACAAACAGATTCAGAGTGAAAAGGTAAAAAACAATACTCCAAGCAAATGGTATCCAGAGAAAAGCAGCAATTGCAATACTGATATCTGATGAAACAAACTTCAGGTTTAAAAAGATAACAAGAGAAAAAGATGGGCATTTCATAGTGATAAAAGGGAAAATACAAAAACAAGAACACTTGACACTAATTAATATATACGCCCCCAATCAGGAAACACCAAAATATACGAAGCAACTACTAACAGATCCAAAAAGAGAAACTGACAAAAACACAGTCATTGTAGGAGACCTAAACAGCGTAAACAGCCATGGACAGATAATCCAATCAAAAAATAAATAAGAAAATGTCAGCTTTAAATAACGCATTATAGGAATTGGACATAATTGACATTTACAGGATACTTAATCTGACAAAAAATAAATACACATTTTTTGCTAGTGCACAAGGAACTTCTCAAGGCTAGACCATAAGCTGGGACACAAAACTAACCTCAGCAAATTGAAGAAGATTGAAATCATACCAAGTTTATTCTCAGACTATAAAGTTTTGAAATCAGAGATCAAATGCAAAAAGAAAGCTGAGTAAATCATATATAAATAGAGAATAAACAACATCTTATTAAAAAATGACTGAATCAAATAACAAATAAAAGAAGAGATTTGAAAATACATAGAAACTAATGACAATAAAAATGCAATGTACCAAACTCACTGGGACATAGCAAAAGCAGTATTAAGAGGGAAATATATATCATTACAGGCCTATCTCAAGAAACAAAAAAATCACAAATAAACATCCTAACGTCACATCTTAAAAATCTAGAATTAGAAGAATGGAATAAAACCAAAGTTAACAGAAGAAAAAAATAATAAAAATTATAGCAGAGTTAAATGAAATTGAGGACAGAATGATAATAGAAAAAATTAATGCAACAAGGAGTGGGTTCTTTGAAAAAAATCAACAAATTGACCAACTCCTGGCAAGATTAACTAAAGGATATAAGAAAAGGACAAAAATATCCAAAATTAAAAAAGAAAGGAAAGAAATTATAACTGATACCACAGAAATACAAAGAATCACAAGAAAATATAATGAAGGGTTTATGCCACTAGATTTAACAATTTAGAAGAAATGGACAATTTTCTAGAAACATATAGTCTACCTAGACTGAACCAAGAAGAACTGGGTAATCTAAATAGACCAAGCAACAGTAAAGAAATTGAAATAGTCATCCAAAACCTTCACAAAGGCAGAAGCCCTGGATCAGATGTCTCACCAATGAATTTTACCTAGCATTCAAAGAAAGATAAATACCTATTCTCCTCAGACTTTTCAAAAAAATTGAAAATAAGACAATACTTCCTAACTCATTCTATGAGGCCAACATTACCCTAATTCCAAAGCCTGGTAAAGACAACACACAAAAAAGAAAACTGTTGCCCAATGCCTCTGATGAACACAGATACAAAAATCCTAAACAAAATATTAGCAAATAGAATACAAGAATTTATCAAAAAGATTATACACCATGATCAAGTGGGATTCATCCCAGGAACACAAGGATGGTTCAACATACAAAGATCAATCAATGTGATACAAAACATAAACAAAATAAAAGATAAAGACCATATGATCATACCAATAGATGCAGAAATAGCATTTGACAAGATACAACATCCATTTATGATCAAAACACTGAATAAGATAGGTATGGAAAGAAAGTACCTCATCATAATAAAGGCCATATATGACAAACTCTCAGCTAATATACTGGATGGGAAAAAGCTGAAGCCCATTCCCCTAAAATCAGTAATAAGACATAAATACCCTTTGTCTTCACTGCTATTTAATATAGTACTGGAAGTTCTAGCCAGAGAAATCAGTCAAGAGAAAGGAATAAAAGGTATCCAAGAGAAGAAGTCAAACTATTTGCAGATAACATGATTTTTTTTATATAGAAAATTCCAAGACTCCACCAGAAATGTATTAAAAACAATAAACAAATACAGTAAAATAGCAAGATAGAAAAAATCAATTACAAAAATCAATTGCATTTCTGTATACAAACAACAAATCTTCACAACAGAAGAAAGAGAATCAATACCTGTTGTGATTGCAACAAACAGAATGAAATACCTGGGAATTTACTTAACAAAGTGACAGATTTATAAATGGAAAAGTGTAAGAAACTTTTGAAAGAAATTGAAGAGGACACAAAGAAATAGAAAGTTATTCTGGGGGTTCCCTAGTGGTATAGTGGCTAGGTTTCGGCACTGTCAACACCATGCCTGGGTTCAATTCCCAGCCAGAGAACTACCAAAAAAAAAAAAGAAAGAAAGAAAGAAAGAAAACGTTATTTTGTATTGATGAATAGGAAGACTTAACATTGATAAAAATGACCATATTACCCAAAGCAATATACAGGTTTAATGCATTTACCGTTATAATCCCACAAACATACTTTCATGAAATAAATAAAAGAATTATCAAATTTGTATAGAACCACAAAAGACCTAAAATCACTCAAGCAATACCATCTAAAAAGAATAAGACTGGTGGTATCATTTTCCCCATTTTCATTGTATACTAAAAAACATCAATAATTAAAACAGCTTGGTATTGGCAGAAAAATAGACACACAGATCAATGGAACAGAATTAAAAACCCAGAAATAAATTCACAAATATATGGACAAATAATTTTTGATAAAGGAGTGAAAAATGTGCCATGGGGCAAAAAAGCCTCTTCAGTAGATGGTGTTGGGAAAACTAAAAAAAATATGCAAAGGAATGAATCTGAGCTGTGAACTATTACCATGTACTAAAATTAATTCAAAATGGATTAAAGACCTCTACATAAGACCTGAAACAATAAACTGTATAGAAGAAAACATTAGTACTAAATTTAAAGACTTTGGGCTCAAGGAGGACTTCATGAACCTGACCTGAAAGGCAAGGGAAATAAATGCAAAAATAAATGTATGAGACTACATCAAACTAAAAAGCTTCTGCACAGCAAAAGAAGCCATCAACAAAGCAAAGAAACAACCCAATGAATGGGAAAAAATATTTGCAAAACATGCATTTGAAAAGAGTTCAATATCTAAAATATATAAAGAACCAGTATGATTCAACAACAACAACAAAAAAGCAAACAAACAAACAAAAAAAACAAAAAACAAACCGACCCAATTAAAAAATGGGCAGAGGAACTGAGCAGACACTTTTCCCACAAAGATATAGAAATGGCCAACAGACTTATGAAAAAATTCTCAATCTTATTAGCTAGGGAAATACAAATCAAAACCACAATGAGATACCACCTCACGCCTACTGGAATAGCTATTATTAACAAGACAAGGAATAACAAGTGCTGGAGAGGCTGTGGAGAAAAAAGAACTTTCACAAACTGCTGGTGGGAATGCAATTGGTACAACTGCTATGGATGATAATCTTGGAGATTCCTCAGAAAACTGGGAATGGAGTAACCACATGACCTGGCAATCTTTCTTCTGGGTATTTACCCCCAAATTTTAAAAACTTTAGTCCACAAAGACTTATGTACGCCAGTGTTCATTGCAGCACTGTTCATGGTGGCCAAGACATAGAAACAACCAAAGTGCTCTTCAATAGATGAGTGGATAAAGAAGCTGTGATACATATACACAATGGAATATTACTCAGCTATAAGAAAAGATGAAATACTACCATTTTGCCACAAAATGGATGGACCTCAAGGACATCATGCTAAGTGAAATAAGCCAGACAGAAAAAAACCAAGAACCATATGACTTCACTCATATGTGGAACATAAAACTGAAAGCAACAAAGAAAAAAAAAACTCATGGACACAATCAATTGTTCATTGGTTACATGGGGCCAAGAGGAGGAGGGGGTGGAATAAGACAGAGGAGTGGGAGTTGAGGGAGGGGGAGCCCAAATATATGGTGATAAAGACAACTCACACTTGGTGGTGAACATATAATGCAACATATAGACAATGCACTGTAGAATTGTACACCTGGAACCTATATAATTGTTGTTAACCAGTGTCACCCCAATAAGTCTAACAATTTAAAAAAGGTAAATATGTGAGTTAATGGATGTGTTAATTAACTTGATGAGGAGAATCCTTTTACAATTATATCAAATTATCACATGTATTCTTTAAATACCTTATTACAGTTATATTTGTCAATTATACCTCAATAAAGTTGGGGAAGGGGCAGAAAGGGCAAGATGAAACTTTCACAGATAATGGATATGTTTAGGGCACAGATTATGTTGATGGATTCACAGATGTATACCTATCTCCAAACTTATTAAGTTGTATATATGAAATATATTCAGTTTTGAATATCAATCATACCTCAAAAAAATGGTTTAAAAATTCAAGAATGGGCAACTATGGGTCTAAAAAAACAGGGGAGAACAGTGAGATCAGTTATACTGTATCTATATAATTTCTAGTATGGTTATGAAACACTACAAATGAGAAAATCACCTTTGAATACTAGGTGCATAATGTAATTAATATAAATAATATTTAAGTAAAATTTCATTTATGTTATATAGATAGATAGATATAGATATGTGTTTTTAGATATGTACATATTTATATACTTCAAATTATATCAGGCACTCCTGAGTTTGAATCCTGCTTTCACCACTTAGTTTGTGAGATCTTGGGAAAGTATCTTTACAGCAACCACATACATACACTCACATACATGTCACCTATGTAATAGGACATTCCAACAAATGTTCAAAACAATTTTTTCTAGTTGAAAGTATTAGTTAATTTTTTCTTATTTTCTTAGTACATTTCTTACCTCATTCAAATTAGTAAAATAAATCTTTATCATTCCAGTAGTCAGAAAATGTCACTAAATTCAAGAAAAGAGCTACCCAAAATTAAAATTACAATTCTAGCTAAGGATTTTTTTTCCTCTGAAAATTAAGCCTTCAGCATAACTAGGAACATGAATTGAGTTTTAATTGAACCTGTATTGGTAATCTTATTAATTAAATATGTTACTCTATAGATCTTAAAATCTCAAAATTACAGCATTAGATTTATTGACACTTTTGAATGTGCCATTGATTATTGACATCACTGACAGGCAGTGGAGAAGGCTGCTGAGAACCAAGACACTGGGGAAAATTGCCTAGGTCTGTTACCTACTCAGTCCTTACTTATTCACATCATCTTACCCAGAGTAAGATACATAAACTCTCTAGGCCTCACTTTTCAAACCTATAAACTAAGAATAATAAGAGTAATTATATCATAGATTGACTCTGAGAAAGAAGTCAGACATGGCTGATGAGGAACCTGAAGTTTAGGGAAGCTACAGAGTCAGTTCTCAAAGGTAGAGCTGACTGATTCCAGAGTTCTGCCTCAATGCTTTTGGCTCTTCCCTAACCCTGAAATCAATTTTAAGGCTGGGTTTCCTGCACAGTTGTATTATCTCTATTCTTCTGCATGTCTGAAACTATATTAGGAGCTTCAAACCTGACATCCAACTTCTTCCACTATTGACAAATTATTTGGGTATTTTTGAAGCTCTATCCTATAACATTCATAGCCACCGTATTCTGACTATTTAAAGTTTCTATTCAGCATAACACTCACATATTAGAAATCGAATATAAACATGTGCTTTCCATTCTAACTCTGAAAAACATGTATTATACAGACATAATAGCCAAGGTTGCTGTAGAGAAAGCTAAAACCTCTTGAATTCATTTAAAATTGTGACAACAGTACTATGTGCCTCTATGTAGATAAATAAATCTGTAGAGAAATAAAAGGTAAGTCACAGTCACTTGTGCAGGGACTTTTGGCTTTGTTTTGCAGTTATCATACTGAGAATATACACTCTTTTTTGAAATAGCTGCCTTGTTCTTTTGGTTTCTGTCCTTGCTTGAATAGAAGCAAGCCTGGATAATGTTTGGCCAGTTCCAGGCTATCATTTGGAGATAATTAACTTGGACAGCAAGGGTAAATCTAGCATTTGGAGGTCTAACTTGAGGCTCCCTTGGCTCACTAGATGAGTTAAGTAGCTACTTTTCCAAAGATAGGTGTTCAACCTCCAGTCCCACATTTGACTCAGTCCCAGTGGAGCACCAAGTTTTCTGAATGTATCAAATAAAACTTGCTGGTGTGGTCTTGCATTTATCTGTCACCAAGCCAAGTGCTTAATTAATTTTCTTTTAGGTCAACACGTTCCCAGGAGCTCCCAAACCAGAATAGAACAGGGAATGACATGTTCATTATTCTCACATCAGAAACTAAAAAATTCCGTGTTGATCTTTCTCATTGAATAATTATAAAACATATACTTCACATTTTAAAAGCATTTTATATCGATGATCTACCTGACCAATTCCAGTGTTCCCTTATAAAAAGAATTAAATCTTTAGAACATTGCTCACAATATGTGTTTATGGCATTATATCAATACTTCTGAAAAATGCTGAAGTTTGCAATCAGCAACTAAAATATCTTCAAGGACATCCTCATAAAGGGAATACCATATTTTCAAACCTTAAACAGATGTGTAACTACTGGAGGCTCTTTTCCTTGAGGCCCTTTTTGAACTGGGAAGGATCACCCAGATGTTGCTACCTGGAAGGCCTTCAACAATTTTATACTTTGTCTAACATAATAGGACAGTGACCCACCTCCTTAATTCAGAGGTGTAACACAAATGTAGCAGAAAATGCAATTGCACAACATGGCAGCAGTCACTGATCTCTTCTTTCACCCTGGTAATAAACTGAATCATGTTGTCTGACTAAAGATTGAACTTTTGTGATCCACTATAGTTATGCTCCATGAACATACGGTTAGTAAAATGGACAGACGTTAACCTCAACTCTTCCAACCCCCATAAAACACTTCAGTCTGTTTCATCTGATTTAACATTAGCACATATGCGCCTTACGAATCTTTGTTAAAGACCACTAACATTAATGTTCAGAAAAGGGCACTGCTGAATCTGATGAATTTAAAACATGAAAAGATGAAAACCAAGAATTTCACAAGATTGCTTTTGTTTAAAAATGCTTTATTAGTGAGAACTGCCAAATGGGGAATGTATCAAAGGTAATGCTACTACAAAGAACAAAAGTACTTTTCTTCCCCAAACATATGTTTTACAGCTGAGCCCTACTTTCAGTTTTGAGTTTTGTTTCATGTGGTTCTCTGATTCTCTTCTTTGGCCTGAAGCCCAAACATCTCTGAAGATTCTTTTTCTATCTTCCCAAACTTTATAGCCAGACACTGAAACATTAAACTGAACATAGAAAGAGGTACTAGCATGAAATTGAGTCTCTATGCAATTGACAGCTCAAATGACATATTTGTCACAAGAAAAGTCACTTTTGCTAGTTGGAAAAAATATCTTGGGAAAGTTGCACTTCATTCCATAAATATTCCTTCCTCTTCATTTTGAAAAGTGAGTGAGGTAAAAAAGGAAATAAAAAGAATGGAAGAGGAGAGAAAAAATTGAAAACTGGCAGAACAAAATGTGAAGATTCAAAAATGGTGTTAATGTACAGAGAAAGGAATGTCACAGCAAAACAAAGAGTGATTAGTGTTAACAAATTTTGAAGGTGCATGTGCATTAATACTAATTCCATTACAAAAACTGTAACTGTTCTTAAAGGATGAAAAGGTTAAGGCTAGTTCCTATATGTCCTCCTCATCATATGTCAGTGATTTATGACTAAAATAATTGCTTCAGTGCTTCCTCCACTTGGAATGAGAGAAACTGTAGAGAAAAAGGATCAGATTTGCAGACCCTTCTTTTTCATGAGGTTTCATGATTCCTTAGCCAACTAACTCTAATCTTGAGGACTTTAAATTCATTTTTGGAAGTTTCTTCTCAATATTCACAACTTGACTCATTTATAGAGGGGAATGACCTTACTATTCTAAACTTTCCAAATTTTCTTAGGTTTTATTTATGCTTTGAATAATAAATGAGATTGCACTAACATTTATATTGAAAGTTCATTAAATCACAATCCTATCTACTTAAACAGAACTTGAGCTCCTCTAGATCCTCCCCTGTACTACCACAACTCCAACTTCAACTGTTTATGAAAGGTCTTATGGGTTCGGGAGCAAGTCTGCTTACGTGGCAGCCATGGTGCTCTGTAATAGTCACACTGCTTCATAAAAAAGCAACAGACTCTCTGCACTTTTGTGGACATAGGAGATTCCCTGTCTGTGAACACCAGTATTTTACTGAAACCTACAAGCACACATCTACACCTCCAGCCCTTATGGCTGCTCTCTCTCGTTCCTTCCTAAATGCAGAAATAATATTTTGCTTTGGTCTTTCCTGAGTCCTTTTCTGTGGCAGAATGAGGAAGATGGTGTATTCATTACTCTGTGGGTTACATACTATTAGAAACACTACTAAAATACAGGTATTTGAGCCACTGTGGGGTATGGCCTTTAGTAAAAATACTCTTTCAGTATTATTTACTGCATTCTTTACAATTCACATGGGCCAAAAAATTAAAGCTAAAAATACATTCATGCAGAAGACAATGTAAATCAAAATCCATGCTGTACTCCAAATACCTACTGTTCATATTCATCAAACTCATCATACTTGGTTCCTTCTTTTCTTTTTCAAGAGATCCTTCAACCTCCCTACCAATAGACTTTCTTTGGGTAATTGGCCAGAGCTTCAAATTTGCCAAGGAATTCCTGTACTCTATCAGAAAATGTTCTTCTTAAAAAATAAATGTAATGAATTGCAGGCAATTTATACAATGGTGTTAGAGTTTTGCAATGTAGGAAGGCAGTGACCAAAAGTGTGATTTTCCTCATTATGCCAACTTACTGTATCAGTTTGTAGCATATAGCATGTGAACCTCATGATAGGAGTATAAACTTAGATCTTTATTTCATCTATCAATAGGTGCCATTTATTCATTTCCCTCAGGCATGGTAAGTGTTCACATAACAGCAAAGTGCACATCTAGACTCATGGCAAGGGCTAAGAAATTGAGTTCATCTTACATTTTTCTTTCAAGCTTTTATTACACCATGTATTTCAGAGTAGTGACTTGATTTTTATGCAATTTAATCATCTTGCTGTGAGCTTCATCTTTGAGAACTACTGATCTTTTTGTTCATTATTCATTCAATAGGGTGATTATGTGCTTTGTATACAGCATTATTTTGATACCAACTATTTTGTCAAACATTCCAAAATAAATCAATTCATACAAAAAAATAAATTATTATGCTAAGTGAAATAGCCATACACTATAAGACAAATATTGTATAATTCCACTTATATGAGGTATCTACAACAGTCAAATTTTTAGAGACAGAAAGTAGAGCAGTGGTTTTTGGGAGTAGGTAAGGGGCAATAGGGAGTTACAGCACACGGTTTCAGTTTGGGCTGATAGAAAGTCCTGGACACGGACAGTGGTGGTGTTGCATAACAATGTGAATGTACTTAATACCACTGAAATGTGCATTAAAAAATAGTTAAAGTGGTGAATTTTATGTTATGTGTATTTTATCACAATAAAAACATTGCACTGTTAGTATTCAAAAAAATGTTGTTCTTTTGTTTTATATATATATATACACACACACACACACACACACATATATACACACACACACATGCACACACACATACACATACATACATGTGCACGTGCACACACATACATGCACAGAATATATATTATGATTCTTTTGAAAATTATGTAAGTTTCACCCCAATTTTTAAATTGGATATTTCTTTGGGGCAAGGAGATTGAACATATTTGACAGTCTTAAAATAATTAGCAGAGCAAGATGAAAATTTACAAAATAAAATATCTAGAAATCAGTTTTATAAGTATTATCTCTTTACCTAGTGGGAATTTTGGGCCATACTATATGGAGATCATGAAGGAATTTTAGAAATAAACTCCTTAAAATAAATTATGGTATGCTATGAGTTCCACCATTCTAAGACCTAGTGAGAGGGGCTTCTCAAGACCTCTCAAAAATTTTTATTTGTGTCTCCTGTAGCTGGCACATTTTACATTGAACTTGTGCCAGATTTTGCATGTTAAATATAAAGGTAGATAATTTGGCAGGCTGCTCCCAAGGTTGAAAAATATTGCATAACCAGAAATGGCTTTTATTCTTATGATTTGCTTAAGCAAACTATTTAAGGCCACATGAGATAGAAAGGTTCTATCCAAGAAAAATACCTGAAGACTCAACATGCCTTAACACAGAGAAGCTGAAGTATGACCAAACTGGGAAAACTCAAGACCAGTTTCAAATGGTACCAGGTAAATAAACCCTTTTTTACACTCCTTACTTGCCGTCCTTCCACATCACCTCTCATCCTTCCACCCCACTCCAAATCAGTAGTTATCAAGTAGGCAAGGAGGTGATTCAATAAGAAGAAAAAGAAAAGAAAATGACCACACTCTCTTTTCCAGGGCAGATTACTCACTCTAAGAGCTCTTCTAGCTATGCAATGAGAAGAAAGCCATGCTCTTGAATGAAGGATCTAAACATTCTCATTTCCAAATTGAGACTTGATTTTCTGATGTGAACAGACTAAAAAGTCCCTAATCAGAGAGTCATAGAAATACCAACATTTTTTAGAGTCCTAGAAAACTAACCCCAGTAATTAAAGATAAAAAGACAATGAGGATACAAAATAAATGTGCTTCATGAAAACATTCCATGAATTCTCTGTGTTCAATATATCATGTTTGGTAGCCACAAATCCCAGATGACAAGTAAAAGTCTTACAAGTTTATATCTGGTTGAATCCCTTTTTTTCCTTTTTGACCTTTCAAATCCTTGTGATACTTTATGATTCTAATTAGGACAACTTCTATAATTTTTCTTATTTCACTGATTATAGCAGAGTTTATAATCATATAAATTCTAAAAGTAGAAGTAAACTTAGTTCAGTGGTTCTTAATCTTCAATGTGCAAATAAATCACCTAGTATCTTTTTAAAACTCAGATTCTGATTCAGTATGTTTAAAATGAGTTCTAACAGTCTGTGTTTCTAACGAATTCTCAGATAATGTCAGTGCTGCTGGTCCATGAACCATATTTTTCATAACAAGGTTCTAGTCCACATTTCCCTCATCCTTGTATTACAACCAAGATCACAAAAATGAAAATCCTCAAAATAAATATTGAAGTCATGAAATCAAGAAGAGGTGATTCTATAAAAGGGACCTCAGACTTCAGCTTTATGAGATCATGCTTCTTCACTGTCATCACTACAGCCAGGGGTTATAATCAATACAGATGCTAAGTGGCCTATGAAGCTCCTCATCCATATCAAAACACGGTATAGGGTGCACTAGTCACACTCCTAAGTCATTCTATTATGCCAATACTACTCTAATAACAAAACCAGACAAAGACAAAAAATAGAAAACCAGAACTGAATAGATGCAAAATACTTAATAAAATATTAGGAAACACAATCCAGTAATATCAAATATATTTTTAAAAAGATTACAGGATAGCGAACTAGAATTTTTTCCCAGTAATGCAAAGTTGGCTTTACATTTTAAAAATTGGTTAATGTAATACACCATATTTATAAAAAATGAAAACCACATATTCATCTGAATAGATGGAGACAAATCACTTGACAAAACCTAAAATTCAATTATGTTAAAAATAAAACTCTCAACAAATCAGGAGTACAAGGGAAACTTTCTCAAGCTTATAAAGAGCATCTAAAAACAAAAACACACTCAGTTAATATCACATTTATGGTAAAAGGCTAAATGTGAATGTGTTTCATCTAAGATTGAGAACAAGATATCTAATCTTGCCACTTCTACTCAGCATTGTATGAATGGGTAGAACCAGAAAAATAAAGAAAAGGAAAAGGAGGGAGAGAAAAGATTTCTAAAGGCACCAAGGTAAGAAAGATATTAGCAAAATGCTTCTTAGTCGTGACATGTTTCTGTTTGTAGAAAATCCCAAGGAATCATTAAAATAACTACCACTGAGTTTAGCAAGGTCACAGGATATAAAATTAAAAGAGAAAAAATATGTATTTTTATATGCTAACAATGAACAATGCAAAATATTGTTAAGAAAACAATTTCATTCCCAAGTAAATACAAATTAGAATGTTTAGGAAAAAGTTAACAATAAAGTAGAGATTTGTACACTGAATGCTATTATGTAAAATCTAAAATAATATAAATAAATAAAGATAATCATGGATTGGAAACCTCAATATTGTCAAAATGGTGATTTCCCCAAATTAATCTATAATTTCCATGCAATCCCCATCAAAATCTCAGATGACTTTTTACTAGATTGACAAGCTGATCCTAAAATATATAGAAAAATGCAAAAGATCTAGAATTGCCAATACAATTTTTTTCATTGTTAGACTTATTGGGGTGATATTTTCTTTTTTTTTAATTCATTTTTTATTGTTAGACTTATTGGGGTGACATCTGTTAGCAAGGATTACATAGGTTTCAGGCATACAATTCTACAGTGCATTGTCAACTGGTTGTATAATAAGTTCACCATGTAGTGTGAGTTCTTTTTCTATCACCATATATTTAGCTCCCCTTCCCTCCTCTCTCATCTCCTCCCACTTCTCCCTTCCTCTCCCCACTTGTCCTCAAATAAGCATTAAACTATTGATTGTGTCCATGTGTTTTCTGTTTGTTTGTTCATTTTTTTTCTTTGTCACTTTCAGTTTTATATTCTGCATATGAGTGAAGTCATACAGTTTTTTAATTTTTCTGTCTGGCTTACTTCACTAAGCATGATGATCTCCAGGTCCATCCATTTTGTTGGAAATGGTCCTATTTCATCTTTTCTTATAGCTGAGTAATATTCCATTGTGTATATGTATCATAACTTCTTTATCCAGTCATCTGTCACAGGGCACTTTGGTGGTTTCCATGTTTTGACCACTGTGAATAGTGCTGCAAAGAACATTGAGGTACATAAGTTTTTGCGGACTAAGGTTTTCAATTTTGAGTGGTAGATCCCCAGAAGGGGGATTGCTAGGTCATATGGTAATTCCATTCCCTATTTTCTGAAGAACCTCCACACTGTCTTCCACAGTGGTTGTACCAGTTTGCACTCCCACCAGCAGTGTGCAAGAGTTCCTTTTTCTCCGCATCCTCTCCAGCATTTGTTATTCCTCGTCATATTGATAATAGCCATTTTAACAGGTGTGAGGTGGTATCTCATTGTGGTTTTGATTTGCATTTCCCTGAGAGCTAATGAGGATGAGCATTTTTTCATATGTCTGCTGACCATTTGTACTTTTTCATGGGAGAAGTGTCTGTTTAGTTCTTCTGTCCACTTTTTAATTGGGTTTTTGTTGTTGTTAAGTCATATTAGTCCTTTATATATTTTAGATATTGGACTCTTATCTGATGCATTGTTTGCAAATATTTTCTCCCATTCAGTTGGCTGTCTCTTTGCTTTGTTGATGGTTTCTTTTGCTATGCAGAAGCTTTTTAGTTTGATATAGTCCCATTCATTTATTTTTGCTTTTACTTCCTTTGTCTTTGATATCAAGTTCATGAAGTCTTCCTTGAGCCCAAGGTCTGCAAGTTTAGTACCTTTGTTTTCTTCTATACAGCTCATTGTTTCAGGTCTTATATGAAGGTCTTTAATCCATTTTGAGTTGATTTTAGTATATGGTGAGAGTTCACAGCTCAGGTTCATTGTTTTGTAGATGTTTTTCCAGTTTTCTCAGCACAACTTATTAAAGAGGCTGTCTTTTCCCCATTGTATGTTTTTTGCTCTTTTATCAAAAATTATTTGTCCATGAATTTGTGGATTTATTTCTGGGTTTTCAGTTCTGTTCCATTGATCTATGTTTCTGTTTTTCCACCAATACCAAGCTGTTTTGACTATTGATGTTTTGTAATATATGCCAATACAATTTTTAAAGGAAGAGCAAATTGAAGAAATCATGCTACTAATTTCAGAACTTACTATAAAGACACAGTAATAGAGAGAATGTGCTATTCACAAAAGGAAATACATATAGATTAATGAAACAGAATTGAGAGTTCTTAAATAAACTCTTACACTTATGCTCTACTGATTTTCAACAAAGATTTCTAAGGAAATTCAAAGGTAGAAAGAATAGTATTTTCAACATGTTGTGCTGGGACAATTGGATAGCCACATATAAAGCAAACAAACAAATAAATCTTTATCTTGAACTATAAACAAAAATTAGTTGAAAATTGATCATAGACCTAAATGTAAGAGCTGAAAATATGAACCTTCATAGGAGAACAACTTTTAACCTTTAATTAAGCAAAAAATTTTCAATACAACATCAAAAGCACAATGAATATAAGAAAACTTAATTAATTGGATCTCTGAAATTAAAGATTTATACTTCTAACAACATAATGAAAAAATAATGAAAAGATAAGCCACAGACTGGGAGTAAATATTTACAAATAAAATACCTTGTAAAGGACTTGTAAACATAATATTAAAAGAACCTTTACAACTGGAGGAAGAAGTCCAACAAATCAACTTAAAAATGGGCAAAAGATGTTAATAAAATTTCACAGTACATCTATTAGAATGGTTATAATAAAAAAGACAAGTCAATAGCAAGCATCAAAGAAGATAGCTTTAAAATGGTGTAGCCACTTTGAAAAGCAGTTTGGCAGTATCTTTAAAAGTTAAACTTAAACCTATCATACAACCCAGAACTCCTACTCCCAGGAATCTATCCAAGATTGTTTCCTTCTAGCTGCAAACCTGTCTGTCCCCTCATGCATTCCCCATGACATCCTAAGGCAGAAGCTAAGCGTAGAGGCCACAGGGGCATAAAATACTTCATATCACCCTGTATAACCCTGGAGGATGGCGGGTTAGTAAATGATGGATAAGATTCCTCCAGGGAGGAACAACCTAAGACAGGCACAGTTAAATAGGGACCATCAGGAGAGAGCTTGGGCTCTATAGAGGTGAGGCACAGCTCCTCACCCTCTCTGAGGTTAATCTTCTACCCGCTGGCCACCATGTGTCCTATACTGCTCCAATGATGACCTTATAGAACAATATTGGTCACGATCCAATAGGAATGACTTAGTTACTGAGTCAGCCCCCTGAGGTGGTTTCAGTACATTGAGGCCTTGGGGCTATGTATATGGGTAAAGGCACAATACATGATGGAACACAATGGGGACTTCAGGAACAGCCATAAGGCATAATAATCACAGACCTTGAAAAGAGGAAGGTTTTACTTCCTCATACAAGTTTCACTTCTTCATTCTATCCACCAATGAAAGCTATGTGTTGGCCCAATTTGGGGCTCTTTCAGTCCTCGAGGCTGAAGTCCCTTGGCCCTGCTTATAATATATTTTTGACTACTGTCTTTCATCACTTTGCACTGCCTTTCTTGTGTTCCCAGTGTGACACAAGATAAATGAAAACATATGTCCACACAAAGACATGTATGTGAATGTTCACAGCAGCATTAGTTGTAATACCCAAACTAGAAACAATACAAATATTCAACAATTAGTTAATGGATAATCATAATCTATACAAAGGGAATACCATTTGGTAACATAAAGGAGTGAGCTACTGATACATGCTACTATATATAATCTAAATATTTTTATTCATTCACTCAACAAACATTGGTTTTATTGAGATATAATTGACATACTATCTTGTATTCATTTCAGATGAATGACATAAAAATTTAATATATGTATATATTGCAAAATGACCACTACAACAAATTTAGTCAATATCCATTATGATGCAGTAAAGAGGGCAGAGGAGATAAACACTGTTCTTATCTCCTCTCAAGACCATATTAAAATTACAATTAAACTACAGAATAAGCAATGTTGAGAATTGCCTGAAGTCTAGCTAAAAAGTAAGTCCTACAACCAAGGACATACAGAAGAAGCCAACTTGAGAATGGTAGAAGGGGTGGAGACACAAAATGGGCTGGTCCTACACTAGTGTGTGAACATAAAAATAGAAAGAAATAGCATGGCTGAGGTACTTCTAAGAGGAGCAAGGGGCTCTAGTTCTATACCAGATTCTTCAGCCAGGTTTCCAGTGCCAGCAAGAGAAATCCTCATAACTTCTGGCTATGAAAACCAGTGGAGATTGTGGCTAAGCAAGACCAGGGTGAGTGCAGAACAGGCACTCCTCTTAAAAGACCCATGCACAAACTTACTCACTGATGGACTCATCTGCTCTGAGTTCCAGTGTTGGGGCAGCAGCTCCACAGAACATATGGTATAGACTGACCAGACATACTACTTTAAATGAGACAAAAAAGAAACAATGATACTGTCCTGTTTCAAATGGTACATATGGTCAGGCTAGTCTCGATAGGCTAAATTCAAGGTGTGTCAATAGGCTAACCATACTTATTGTTTGAAACAAGACAGTGTCATTGTTTTTAGTCCCATTTAAAATGGTACATCTGGTCAGCCTATGGGAAAAAACTGAGTTTTCTAGTTTCAGGTAAGGCTAGAGGGGCTACTTTCTCCTGACCAGAAGAGTTGGCAGAAGCCATTGTTTCTTTGTTAAGCCCTCCCCACTCTCAGCATGCAGACACAGGTGGCCACCATATCTGAGTCTCCATAAACCTGCCTAATACCATTTATTAGTCATGATTTTCTGATACCCTGCCCTACCCAACTTTCAGGCCCACCCAAATGGCTTCCAAAGGCTTTTCTGTATAAATGCCCTGCTTTGGCTAATGCTCTCAACTTTCTTGAAGTTTCACAGACTGAACAAGTAACATCTGGCTTTGGCATGTCCTCCAAATTCTGGCTGAGCAGTCCTAAGATCAGTACTAGCGATAGCCATCCTCTTGAGGTACCTCTAAGCTCAGTTTGGGCAGCAGTCACCTATAGATTGTGTTGTGGCTGGTGACAGGTATCCCGGGCAGAGCCCAGGCTGCAGCTAAATTTGGCCTGTGATGGGGTCCTTCCTAGAATGAACCAGGTATGGCATACCTGGTGGCCAGCTTCAGACCCAGCTGGAGTATCACCTGACTTCCTCCAGGGATGGCACAACCAAATGTCACACTGAGAGCCCTTCCAAAATAATTCTGCTTCATAGGGTCAGCCCTTGCACAACCATTCCTCTACTGTAGTCACAGTCAGTCCTCACAACCACTCAGTCCAAGGATTAATTGATGTGCAAAGTACAACTATGGTTCAACTACAGCAAGAGGGCACACACAACCCACAAAATGGATCTATCAGACCTGATGACAAGGAAGACTGTTCCACTGAGCCGCACAGCATATCTACTACATAAGGCCACTCTGCCAAGAATGACAGACAAAGCAGCCCTACCTAATACATAGAAACAAACCGAGGGGCAGCCAGAATGGGGAGACAAAGAAACATGTCCCAAATAAAAGAAGAGAACAATGCTCCAGAAAAAGAACTAATCAAAATGGAAAAAAGCAATCTACTATACACAGAGTTCCAAACACTAGTTATCAGGATGTTCAATGAATTTAGGAAAAACTTTTAAAAAAATAAATATATAAAAATAAAGATAAAAAGCATAAAAAAACTAGTCAGAAATAAAAGATACAATTACTGAAACAAAGATATATTAGAGGGAATCAACAGTAAATTCAATGAAGGACAGTTCCAAATCAGTGATTTAGAAGATAAGGTATGTGGCAGAAAACACCCAAACAGAAGAGCCAAAAAAAAAAAAAAATTCTAAAAAAATAAAGATTGTTTAAGGGTCTTGTGCGACAACATCAAATATACCAATATTTGCATCATAGGGCTACCAGAAGGATATAAGAGTAAGCAAAGAATTGAAAACCTATCTGAAAATATAATTATAGAAAAATCCCCTAACCTGACATGACAAACAAATATACATACCCAAGAAGCACAGAATTGCAAACAAGGTGAACCTAAAGAAGGGTCAAACCAAGATACATTATAATTAAAATGCCAAAGGATAAGAACAAAGAAAGACTCATAAAAGCAGCAAGAGAAAAGCAGTTAGTTACTTACAAAGGAGCTCCTTTAAGACTATTAGCTGATATTTCAACAGAGATTTTGAAGGCCAGAAGGGATTGACAGAAAATATTAAAAGTGATAAAAAGCAAGGACCTACAATCTAGACTAGTCTACCCAGCAAAGCTATCATTTAGAATTGAAAGACAGATATAGAGCTTCCAAAACAAGAAAAAACTAAAGAATTTTATCAACACCACACCAGAATTACAAGAAATCTTAGAGAAACATTTTAAGACAAAAAATAAATTAATAAATAATATGAATAATAAAATGGCAATAACTACATATCAATTAACAATTATCTTCAGTATAAATGGATTAAATACTCCAATCAAAAGATAGGACAACTGAATAGATAAGAAAACAAGACCCTTACATATGCTGCCTGCAAAAGACACACTTCAGATTAAATCAAAAGTAAAGAAATGGGGAAAAGACATTTTATGAAAATGAAAACAAACAAACAAAAACCTGGAGTAGCAATACTTATACCAAACAAGATAGACTTGAAAACGAAACCTATAACAAGAGACAAAGAAGGACCCAAAATCCCACTTCAGGGTAGTTATTCTAAAAAACCCAAGATGCTATTTTTGAGAAACTTGTGCATCATTATGTTCATCAGCATTCTTTACAATGGCCAAGATGTGAAGGCAGCCTGGATATCCCACAATAACTGTACAGATAAAGAAGAGGTGATTCATAGAAACAATGGAATATTTCTCAGCCAGAGAAAAGAATAGGTTCTTGCCACCTATGGTTTAGAAGAACCTGGACAGTATTTTGCTAGGTGGAGTATGTCAGACAGAAAAAGACAGATGCAATATGATTTCAATTATATGTAGAATCAAAATAAACAAACAAAACAGAAACTCATAGATGGAGAGAATACAAATATTGTGATGGTTGCTGATGTGAGAGGCATTGGGAGATGCATAAAACAGGAGAAGGGATTAAGAAGCACAAATTGGTTACCATAAAGTAGTCATGGGGATATAAAATAAAGTATAAGGAATATCATCAATAATGTGGTAATGACTATGTACATTGCCAGGTGGGCTCTAGACTAGTAAGTGGGGATCACTTCTTAAATTATAAAAATGTCTAACAGGTATGTCTAACACCTGAAATTAACCTAAATAAAATAATGTTGAATGTCAACTGCAATTGTAAAATTAACAAAGGGGGAATGTGCAGGGAAATAAGACATTCAAATTTTCAGGTATAAAACAAGTAATCCATGGGGATGAAACGTAGCGCATGGTAATATAGTTAATAATATTGTGAAAGCATAGTACAGTGTCAGATGGTTGCTGGACTTACCATGGTGACCACTTCTTTAGGAATACAAAAGTTGAATAACTATTCTATATACCTGAAAGTAATATACTATTGTATGTTAATTATATTTTAATAAAAATAAGAAGATTTTAAAAGTGCTTTGGAAACTACAAAAATAATATCCATCACCATACATAGTTACATTTTTTTCTCATGGCATATTAAAAACAAGTCTCTTAGTTATTTTCAAATGTGTAATAAATACAGTATTATAAACTATAATCACTATGAAACATGAAAGAAACCAGACATAAGAAAAACCACATGCTTTCATTTACATGAAATATCGAGAAAAGACAAATTTATAGAGATAGAAATCAAATCAGTGGATGCCTAGGGATGGATGTGTTAGTGTAGATTACGTACAAATGGGTAAAAGGGACATTTGGGGTAAGATGGAGAAGTTCTAAAACTGGATTATGGTTTAGTAAACTAAATTTACTAAAAACTCTTAATTAGAAAATAATTGTTTGGGGGGGGAAAGTGAGAATAAAGATTAGGAGTAAGATTTTTTCCTTTTATTATTCCAACACCTCACCCTATTTTTGGTTAACATACTAATTAATGTTGATATCAGTGGTCTAATAAGTTCAAGGTATTAGTCATAGCATATTCTTTCCAGAAAAATGTGTTGTTGTAACAGTTATACAGTTTGATTGCTGTGCTTGCTCTGAGGAGACCAGCTGAGCACCTGTTGCACATAGATTTATTTCGAATATTTGTGTGCTGTTTTCGTTAAAGTCTAAAGTAATGATGCTTTTCACCCTGCACATTTATCATGGTTTAGTGACTTCTAGCCCTGTTCTTTCTTTAAAAAAAAATGCAAAGATGCTAAGACTCCCTATGAGTAGTGGGTTAGACAATGTTCTGGGACTTTACAATATGTCATGATGCACATTGAGCCAAGTGTTTTAATCACCTGTTCTTCATCTCTTTGGTGAGAAAGTCCAAAACTAGTAAGGTTATGGCAAAATATATGACACGCAACACTGGATAGATGAGATTGACAGCAGTTTATTAGTTACATGCATTCACAGCCTGACAAGAAGATACAATATGCCACACAAGGCCCTGTGGGGGTTGCACCTGGGAACAGAATGAACAACTAAGGGCTGTGGTAGGCAGGCTTTGTAGTTTCAAGACTGAGGTATCCCCTGGCTCCATGAGAGCATGTGATTGGCCTGTTGGAGTAATTCCGTAAGATAGGAGAAAACTGAAACCTGCTACTCAATGATAGGCAGGAAGTACAGCTTGTCTGATTGCTATGGAGAGTTGTTCAGCTAGGGGACTTACTCTTAGGAACAGTGCAGTGAGGGAATTTATAGTTAAGCCAGATAAGACCCCCAATTTGTAACAGATGTGAGAGTTATACATAATATTGAGCTTTAATTTTAGGTCTTACACAACACCAAGTTAAATACATTAAACCCTTCATTTTCTATGATTATATACCCAGAAAAGTAAACACTCCTTTGCAAATTCTCTATTTAGTTCTCCTCATGCCTCCATTTAGAATCACAGTATCTGTCAATTACATAAATCAGAGACGAAAACACTATAAAGCTAATTACCAAGAAGTGGTCTATCAGATACGTTATATTATTGGAAAAAAAGTAATAAGCATGATTTTACATATCATAGATCCTATAATATAGAAAAAAGATAGGTATTGCATATGGCTCTTGTATGTCCCCACTGAATATCTGTGCTCTGTCATCCTATCACACTGTACTTCTAGCTTAAGCTCTTTGAGGATGGAGCTGTGTCATATTAGTCATGATGACTCCAGCACTGATTTTAATGTGCAGCAAAAAAAACAGTTAAGGAAAATTTACCATGTATCAAACAATGTCCAAAGCAGTGTATACACATTATTTATTTAATTGTCAGAATCACCTTTTTAAGTCAGTACTATTATTTCAGCTTCTAGTTTGGGGGGTTGGGGTGGGACAGAGGGCAGGGATGGCAAACGTTTTCTGTGAAGGGCCAGACAGTAATTTTGGGCTTTGTGGTCCTTATGGTGTCTGTTGAGATACTTACTCTATTATTGTGGTGTAAAAGCAGCCAGAGACAACATGTAAATGAGCATGGCCTATTGCAATAAAACTCTATTTACGAAAACAGGAAATGGGCTGCATTTGGCCCATGGGCCGTAATTTGCCAACCCCTGTTTTAGATGATACACTAATGCTTGGCACAATTAAGTAATTTGTTCAATGTAACATAGCTCACAAGAGGAAGAGCAGGATTTTAAATCCAAGTAAGTCTGATTCCCAAACTCTTTTCCTAATCACTGTTCTGTATCACATCTAACTACTTAAATAGTCAATGAGGCTTCATATATATGTGTTGAATAAATAAACACTTCTATTAAATATTCACTTTGCAATAGCAAAATTGTTGTCATATTACATTAGTTAGCACATAGTCAGGATTTCTGACTCCTATTCCAACCTGAATTTAAATTATAATTTAAAAAAAAGAACTAATCAGTCTGGGATTAGTATTCCTCTGTGTACTGGTTTAGTAATATATTAAGCCTATCCAATAGGAATGACCATTTGTTAACAGAAGAGAAACAAACCTGAACTACAGGCTCTGTTTTCCTTTATTTGGATTTTCATCTATACAGGGACTCACCGCAATTCACTTTTATTTCCTTCAGGCTATGACTAAGAATTAATGCATTTGATTTTCCAGTGCTGTGCAGTCCTAAATTTGTTCACATTCCCGTATGCCAGAAGAACTTCAAATTCAAAAGAGCAACTAGCTCTCTTTCTCCAAAATTAGTTATATAAGACTAATGAGTTTTTTTGACACTTTGTTGAAAAAAACTGCTTCCCATCTGGAACACTGTCTTATAATATTTAAGCAAAAATACATAGGATGAAGAATAAAAAAATTGCTTATACATCTTTAACTGACTGTACCTGGAATATGGCATTTATAAGACAGCTAAGTATTATTTTTCATGAACTGGAGGAATGAATAGCTACAGTGTTCTTACTTATAATTTAGAGCTATCTGGTATTTTTAAAAAATTGGCATCCAGAAAATGTAATTAATTTGAGGGTATAAGCCTTCATAAATTATCAAGTATTCTCAGTAGCAGCCATGAAAAACTTTGAGAGAACATAAGCTGCCTTTAAATTGTTTAGTTAGCTCAAAACCAGAATTATATTGAGGTGGTTGAGTTAGTATTGGTATTAAAAGAAGTTTTCATTATGATTACCATTAATGGCCAGCTCCATCTTTAGATAACATGATGGAGATTTGGAGTCAACACACAAACAAGCATCAGCATCTCAAGGCTGTCATTTTTCTTGCTAATGAACTGGAGTATACAGAAATTAATTATGGGGAAAAGATTCCTGTTATCTCCACCAGGAATAAAGTCTCCAGATTTTAAATCAAATTTTACTGAGTAGGAAGTACAGAGGTTTCACCTCCCAAAGCTACACTCACATTGTGCTCATTCTGCCAGAACAAGCAATACGTATCTGTGCCCCTCTATTTGAATAGTAGGAGATGAAAGGAATTTTAATATTCACAAGTATAAAAAGAATTCCCAAGAATATGCAACAATTGGGTGGCTAGAATAATTCACAGGGCCAGAGTAGTATGTTCTCAGCCAGATCCTTTGGATATCTAGATGGTAGCTGCAAAATAAACACAGCGATATCTGACCTTTCCTACTTACCTAGAAATATACAAGGACTATTCAGAAAGTATACAGCCATGTAATCTGAAAGACAGAGGCACTTACAAATACTTCTGTTTTTATTTTCTTTTCCTATTATTATTTTTCTGTTGTTAAACTTATTAGGGTGGCATTATTATTACAAATTATATAGTTTCCAGGTGTATAATTCTACATTACACCTTCTATATGTAGTATTATGTGTTCATCACCCAGAGTCAGTTCTCTTATTTGTGTTCCTGTCCCTTCTCCCTCACTCCTCTCCCTTACTCTCAGGTAACTATTAAATTATTGACTGTGTCCATGAATTTTGTTTCTTAATTGTTTTCGATTCTATGTTAACAATCAAACTAAATTTCTCCATCCCTTTCCCTTATTTGACCCACTCTCCCTTCCCTCCTCCCATCTTAAAGAAATCCCTCTCATATTCTTTGTAGTACTGGTTTAGTGGTAATGAACTCCTTTAGTTTTTCCTTATCTAAGAAGCTCTTTATTTGTTTTTCAATTCCACTAAGGTGACCATAGTGATATTCAGTAATGAGGTACATAGCATGTTTCTTAGGAGAGTTCTCAAAATTAATTGTCATATCTCATAGTTAGAAGACACTTATAGTCTTCAAAGTGTTTAGGTGGGATCTGAAGACTGTATTCTCCTTTGCTACTTGTCATTGGAAAAAAAAAACCAAGAAGCAAACACATCAGTTTCTGTTCAAAGATGAAATAACTAGTGTTTGAAGGAAGTTAATTGAATTTGTCATCCTGGAGGTATTAAGGACTAAACTATCTGCTTACTTTTTTCAGTTTGTATGAAAGATTTAGTTATCTCCAAAAAGTTCTAGTACTGGGTAGTTTTGAAGACATTTTTATTCCTGTACTTTTTTTATTATATAATGACATTTATGAAAAGGATGGGCAATTAGAAAATCATAAACATGAATTATGTGATGTAGGTCAAAATATTAAAATCATAAAAGATCATTGCCAGGATCATGCAAAATATTTTCTGTGTGGGGATGAGAGTAGAAGACTTAGGACCAAACCAGCCTGCAATAGAATACAAGTTGGGAGACTTCAGAGTTGAAATTACCATTTTCCCAACTGCACAATTGCCTACAGCTGATTTGTGGGCAATTTTACAAAAATGCCCTCATTGTCTCATTCTTGGAAATAAGAGAGAAAAGATAAGTGGACTGTGTGAATTGCTTATTGGAGATGGCAGCTGGGGATAAGGAACACTAACTTGAACACATTAATTATTAACATGCTCCCTATTCACTGACAACTTCAGAGCCGTGAAGGAGCTGTAGAACTCTTTAAAAATATTAAAGATTTTAAAAATAAACATACCATAGCCACTGGCTCTTGAATATTCAGTGCTAAAATTTGAGTTCTTCTCTTTATATATTTATCAAAGGTAATTATAGAATATATTAACTTAGATAAGGCAACTATTTCTACAAATACAAAAGATACATTGAAATATACAAAGAATGAAAATGCTCAATTGTAGAAATGCATTTTTTTCTGCAAAAAGAAGATGAAATGAAGTCAGAATATTATCACAGTGTGTACTGTCAGAGATCTAGGTCTATTGTGTCTCCTTTTATCACAGGGTCTGCAATGCTCACAGCACTTGGTACAGTCATGGTTCACTGCTGCACCTGAAGAAAACACATGGTTTATCTACCATCCAGCTATCATCCTTCTATCTATTACCTACCTACCTACCTACCTACCTACCTACCTATGTCTCTGTATATTTATATCTATACCTTTATCTGTATCTACATATGTGTTTGTGTGAGTGTGTGTGTGAGTGTGTGTGTGTATAAAATCTATCAATTGATAGATTGTTCTATTGATCTATATCTATTTAATACACCATGTGGAACCAGTCTTTCTGGCACAGTTAACCTGTTTCTCTCTAACAGTTGATGGTGTAGCAGAAGTTCACTCTGAGAAGTTGACAATCAAAGCCCTTCCAGTTTGACATGAGAAACTAGGAAAACATTGAAGAATATTATTTACATCATTTTATTTTGTTTAAACAAAACACATTAAGTTATTATAATTTTCTCCTATCTTTCTTAAATTGTCCATTAAGAGGCCAACATACACATCAAGGAAAAGTAACAAAATACCATTTAAACAATAGAAGATAAAGAAATCCTTCTTAGGTATCTTGAGGAATATAAAAGAAGCCATTTGTATCCTCTGTTGAAAGAAGTGGGTACCTGCTAAATTATCTTAAATAATGCCACATTGCCCTTGGCAGGTACATATTTAACTGAACAAAATACTTTCAGTAAAAAGTATTTTGAAATTAATCTATCTACTGAAAAACGTTTCATGCTGATAACGAACTAGTTAAAGAGGTTCTAGAGCAGTTGAATTTAGTAAAATAAGATTTTGCAACTGGTTTTCTTTTTTCTTCCTGCTTCTGTGAAAAATAGCTTCATTTTTACAGCTCTCTGAAAGATACACATTAGGGATTAATCCAGATAAAAGAGAATAAATGAATTCAACCATCCAACATAAAGACTATGAGTCACTTCAGGAACGAGAACCACAGGAAAGACCCTTAATGTAATTGAAAACTTCAAGTCCAACTCCTCATTCTATCGATGAGGTCACTGATGTTAACAGAAGCAGAAATGATGCTTCCCAAGCTTTAACATTTGCAGATATTATCTTGAAATCTTGTTAAAATAATCATTCTGATTCAGTGGGTCTGGTGGGGGATTGAGATTTTGCATTTCTAACAAGTTTCTAGGTGTTGCTGTTCCCTGGACCACACTCAAAATAGTGAAGATCAGGAGGATTTTCCCACCTTAGTCGATAAAGGAATGAGACCTGGTTCCCAGGTGCCCTTTTCATATTAAATAGAATAACTAATTTCTTGTCAAATATCAGCAAATAACTGTTTATTTTTATTAATTAAATGTATCCTTCATTCTCCACATAGAGAAGTAATATGATACATTTATTTTGTGATAAAATCTGGATTCTGTGACAGGCATTCTGAGTTGAGTCCCTGTATTGTCGCTTAGTACCTACGTAACCTTAGACAAGTTTTCTACCTTTTCTTTGTCTCAATTTTCTCAACTATAAAATAGTGATGATAATATCATCTACCATTACCATATGTAGGTTTTGTTTTTGTTTTTGTTTTTTAACCACAAGTAAATAAGTGGCTGGCATAAACTAGCATTCAAAATATACTAGACTTATTATCAAAGACAAATGGAGCCTGACTGATTTTATAACTAGGAAACCTGAGACATACAAGAAAAGCAGAGCAAAACTACAATTGGTGTTGTGAAACTAGGAAAGATAAAAGTTCAAAGGGCATATTATCAACTTGTTCCAGAATAGGAAGAAAAATTACCTGGTGCTTCAGGTACCAAATATTATTAACTTAATATCCCTGTGAGATTGCATTGTTATCCACATTAAATGATAAGCCAGTGACCTAATGACTACAAATATGGCAGATCAAAGATATGGACTCAACTTGGTTGACTCTGAAACCTGCACGAGGCCACTAAGTGTGAGTCCTGTAATGTAGGCAAGCTGGAGTATGGGTTAACTGAAAGAGGGCAAGGCTATGAGTGCCATACATGGTCATACTTCTAATTCCCTACAAGTGATTAGACATTGGGGATTGGCCAGCCAACACTTCAAAACTTATGGAAGAACAGAAAAGTATAGCAGTTCTCTCACACACCAAAAAAAACCAAGTTATTTTCCTTTTACTGGTTGAATTTTTTTTTCCCATTTCTAGGTATTATAGAAGGAAAAATGAATGGATGCCCTCTACCTCTAGAGCCTCAGAATTTCTCTTGGACTCTCTCTCTCTCCCACCTCTCTCTCTTTTTTTCCATATTCTTCTAAAGAATGTGTATCCACATCCCCATATTAGTCTTCATTCTTGCCTAAACCAATATGGTTATGGAATTTATTTTCTCTCTGAGTCATCGTAAATAATAGTTTCTCAAAAGACTTGGTAGGCAAATTAGTATTTACACAAAAGAGGTGAAAGAGAAGACATGTTGGAAACACCTCAGCAAACTGCTTGAAATTATTCTTCCACAATGTTTTTTTTCTCCCACGTTAAAAACAGGGTTCTTGGTTTCCAATTTACTACCTCATTGTAGCACTCACACTTGCTGGTTCTACGCCTCCCTTCAATGGTCCCTTTGAGTTCTCCCACTTTTCTTTTAAAAAATAGCCATTTAGAAGACTCCTTTCTCAGACTAACGTATTTATACTTACCCTGAAGAAAACCACAGCACTCCAGCTACCAAGATATACCTTTCTCAGAAGTAACGTGCCTTTGGCAGGAAATCAGTCCTGAAGTTTACAAATAGCACCGCTATGTGCCAGGCAGAAACAACCAGAAACAAGTCAGTCTTTCTACTGCTTACAGTCAGGGAGAAAAACATCCATTGACTCAATAACTCCAGGTGCTGTGGGAATTGTAAAAAGAAGGCTGAATATTATTCCAGGAAGAGGCTGCAGAGGGAGAAATGTATTGGTTGAAAATTAAAAGATGAGGCTGAATACCAAGATGAAGAGGTGGAAAAAGAGTTGAGTCAGGCATAGGGAACAGCATGGATAGAGTGTTCTGGTTGGAGAAAGCCCAGCTTGTTCTAATTCCTTGGTTCTCCATGGAGAGGACATCCTTCCCCTGTCCATCATTTACCAGCCTGTGAGCAACCAGATGTCATAAATGGCTTCAAAGCTTATTATTCAAAGTCCTCAAGGGGCACTTCAGAGAAATATTAATGGTCCATGTTAATCCAGAGTGAGGTTCTATGGTCTCTCTTTGCACATTATGACACATTATCTGTAATTTATTAAAATATTCATATGGACTAATGTGTATGTCTAAAAGTTTATCCTTAGAGATTAAAGGGAGTAAAATGGATTTTTGTCAGTTTTGCACCCTGTGGTATTCCCTAGAGCCTACAAGAGTGCCTATAGATCATCACTTAAAGTTTTTTTTAATATAAAATTACAATAGTCTTGCCTTAAATCAATAAATCTCAATTCATAGGCCCTTCTCTTTACCTCTCATAGTACCCTGAGATGTTATTATAATAAATAAAAATTGCTACAGTATTTTATTTATTTTTACATGTATGTAAAATATGCAAAGAATCACATCTACCTTGTACTTATATTACACATGTCTTCTCTCCTTTTACTGGATAGTAGACACCATGAAAGTAAGTGACTATTTCTGATTAACTTCTGATTCATTCTATTACCTGGAACAATACCTATAACATCACAGACATTGAACGTTGGTTGAATATGTGAAAAAGAACAAAAGTGAGGTAGAGTTAATATAAACTCTAAACTAAGCTTATATTTTCTTAGTAGGCAGATAACACAACCAGCCATTCTTTCTAAAACTGTATTGCTACAGGTGTATGTGGAGCACTGCAGGGCTACTGAAGATTTTTCACTCTGATGGCTCAATAGTTGTCACTGATATTCCCAGGTGGCAGGAGAGTGAAATAAGAGAAATGACCAAACTTCCTCTCCATTGATTATGCTCTCCAGTAGCATGACTCTTTTTTCCCAAGATGGCAGGTGGCATAAACATTCTGCTGCTCAGCAGGAGGTGTTGGCTTGATGCTCAAGCTCTGCGTGATGCTGGCAGGTACAGCAGAAGGGGAGCCAACTTCCTCTACACAGATTCAACTGATTACACTGTGAGCGTCCACAGTGCCTGTGCCAAAGTGCCCCTGGGACTGACTGCAGCCAACTTTCTCATTTATAGGTTTCACTTTTTATGATGCTTGATATTTTTAAGGCTGAGCTGGCAAACAATCTTTGATGACAGGCTTCAGAAAAGAGATTCATATTAAGTAATTATAATGTTTTGAGTTTACATAGTCTTTCTTAACCCAACAAGTTATCTCATTTTTATCCTATGTTTCTTTCCTATAAAAAGCAAGAGTGATTCCCACTTTCATTTTCCAGCTATAAAAAACATAAGCAAGTGGAGACCAATTGTGCTTCTGAGTAAATAAGATTACAACTTAGATGTTTTGATTTCTAGTTTAAAATTGTTTCACTATAAGGCTTGAAGATAAAAATGAGATTTTTTTGAAAGCATAATGACAGCATTTTGGGGGAAAAGAAGTCAAATATAAATTAAGGCATAAGAAATCACTCCTTTCTTCACATTTAAAACCAAATTTGTCATATCTGATATGGCTATTTTCTGAATTTTTATTCTTGCCTATTAAACATTATTTTTAAAAACATTAACAATGCACTGTATCTTAAAACAAAACTAAACAAACTGAATAACAGTGGTACCCCTTTGAATTTTTGTATTTTGTGTTTTACATAGTTAATGCTTTATCAATGCTAAATAAAGAATATAGTCAAAATTATTTTCTGACTACCAATTTTCTCTCACTTTCAATGTAGTTTGGTTGAGTCATTAATTTTCAAGTTCTCCCCCTAATGAGTACAGAAATAGGTAGAAATCAAGCCAGAATGCAATTACAAATCTAGCACAAAACTAAGAATCAATAATGCATCAAATGAACCTTCCTCCAGTACCTGTTTGACTGATTTCCAGATCAGATATGTCTTTATAGCAGAAGGAAGGATTTGTTTATTATATAGATATTAAACATAACCACAGAATATTCATTAAAAGTTTTCAGCTAAAAAAAAGATCCATACTCCAAATCGTGTAAGCATCAGTCTTGTCATCTCATTATCTGAAAAGAAAAATTGTTTCCCCTTCATTACTGAGAAGTGTCTCTTAAATACTATGGATTTTTTACTGTTTAGAAATGTAAAGGTAGCCTATTCTAACTTTCCAAATAGCCAATACTACCTTGCTGATTATAGGTTTCTAGCTATGGTTCTGGAAATGTAAGATCAATAGTGAATATTCCCTATCTTTTTAATGGCTACTGTTTTTTCACAATTCTCTAATCGCTGTCATCACCACATCACCTCTATTACCTAGGCATTTCAAACATTTTTTAATTTAATCCTTCTTAAAAATAATATTGCTTTGAATCATAATTAATTTTGCATATATTGTAGTAAGTGGAAAGCACTATCAGCATTTCACCCTTAAAGAAACAAAAGCAGAAAAAAACGGAGGACTATGCAAGGTCTTACTTTGCTTTATAGAGAGAGCAACATGAAGTTATTAATGAAGAATTTTCCTTAGAATCATCACTTCGTATATGAGCTGACTTTCTTCTAAGGGCATATAGCCATGAAAGAGCTTCTCATATAAGCTTTCTAGAATTTCATAGAACTATTAGAAACAACTATGGAAAATATTTGCTTAAGAGTTTTCTATTAACTTGAGCATTTGTAACTTTTTTATGAAGAGTGAAACACAGTAATAAGTATACCAGAGCTGTTAAGAAAAAAAATCCATCCATAAATGTCTCTGCTTTTCACATTACAAGGCTGGATACTTTCCGGTAGCCCTCGTATGCTGAGCATACTGAGAAAGCTGCAGTTCACAGAACATTTTTCAAACACTTAGAGACAGCAATGACTGTTAGGGAGCATTTAAAGCAGTAGTGACATCTTCTGCAGTAGTAAATTAAGCTCCAAGAAAAATTTTAGTGTTATTTTAAAAATACATTTTAAAACCCCTAAGAATTCTTAGTCCTGATGACTCATATAAAGCAACAAGAAGAAAAGTCACAGTTCCAATTGAGTCAGACTTTCTAGGAGACCCCAAGCAATCTTTTATAAATTTCTAAAGATCAATATTTAAGCAGCAGCCAGAAAACAAATACAGAGATTTTCTTTTCTTCCTTATTTGTAAAGTCAGTACAGACTTACAGAATAAGGTAGAAAATTGAAAAATGATTTCCCAGCATGAAGAGAAAATACGGCAATGCAGGGGAGAGAGTGGAGGAATGATATTTTTATAGATCAAACCAGTCTGCTTTACTGAACTCCGAGAGTCAATCATTTTCAATGCTATTTTCTAAGGAATTTAAAAATATCTCCTTTTAATATGTTCTAGTGCCAACTTTTGAGATGAGAGATGTCAGCTGCACAGGAGTGTTATAAGTCAGAAGCCCAGGATGAACAGAAGGAGCTCTCCATCTTCGCTGAAGAGGTGAGTCTGCACAGAAAACATTCTGGATGGAAACCTACCCATCCCAAAGTTTACCAAGACAATTTAGAATTGGAATTTACAATTTATGACAAATTCTCTAATTCTGATGGAAGAACTGAAAAGGGTGGAGAGCTTCTTCTACTTTTCGATTTTTTCTTCTGAAATCTTTCATTTATTCTCTTTGCCCACCAATTGTTGTGATGATCTTTCTCATCTAGGATCATGCTAGAATGCCCCAATGGGTTGCAGTATGTATTTTTTAAAAACATACCATAGGTATTTTTCATTCTAATACTCTCATGCCACTCCTTTGAGAACCATCCACTCAAATATTACCTTAAGTGCCAGTATTTTAGTCTGTTCCTAGCCCTCTTTCTCTCCATGTATTAAATTGTAACTGATTGATTTTATATCAATTTCTGTGACTAACCATGTTAATTTAATTATTTTCTTAGGGTGTCTCTGATAGAGATGTGAATATTTAACTTCAAGTTAGATATTACCTGTTTGAGAAACACATAGGTCCATCAAAAAATGAAGTGAAGACCTTCTGCTGTAAGGGGTCTAAGCCTACTCAAATCAATGTAAGTAAAAGGGAACTTGCTAAAAGGATACAACAATAACTAACATATGGGTGTTCAAGGGCAAATGGTAAAGTTAGCAGGTGAGAATTGGACTGAAAAGTCAGGAGTCAGGTTTCTTCCTCTAAGGGAATACAATTCTGCATTGTTACTCTTATCTATCCAGTCTCAGATTTTTTTGTTGTTTTTTTTTTCTGTTTACACTTGCCTTCTTAGTGACATTATAGCTTCACATTGAATTTGGTATTGGTTTTCCATATTTTTTAAAGATGCTTTTGGCTATAATAAACAGATCTATTCACTTTCTCTTATACTCTATGGAAAATTTTGTTATTTTATGTTAAAAAAGAAACAAGATAATGTTGATTATTTCAGCATCTCAATGACCTCATTGAAGTCCAAATTATGTGTCTTTCTACTCTGCTATCGTGTCAAGGCTTTTATCCTTAGACTAGCTTCTGTGTTTTTGCAAGGTGGCTGCCACAATTCCAGCATTCAGTGAATGAAGATGAATTTATGTAGTTCTTTTCAAAAGCTTCCTCAGAAGCTTCCAGTCAGACTTTACCATGGTTTCAGTCAAATATGGTTCTATGCTCATCCCTAAACTGATTACTAGCAGATGGAAATAGATTTGCCAGCACTTATCTGAGTAGAAGACAGAAAAGGAATTCAGTGAAGTGTTCATTGGGTAGGTAACCAAAAGAGTATATCTGCCAAAGCCTAGAGCAGATTTAACCCTAGTTCCCAATAATCATTTTTCAATTGTCATTTGGAGCCCAACTACCTTCCTGTTCTTATTTTCTATTATTATTCTCCTTTTTCACTTTACTTAAACCACCTTAACTACATCCAGAAAATTTTCATCTTGGGACCATCATACCTGTTCTCTGTTTTATTCAGATCATTACTCAATTGTTACCTCCTCAAATATTTTCCCATTCTTAACCATCCAGTCTAAAATTAGTACCCTTAACACTTTCTATTCTCTTACTTAAGTTTATTTCCCTTTACAGTACTTATCACTATTTGACATTACATACACATTTGGGTTTTTTTTTGTTTTATTTTTTATTGTTAAACTTATTGGGGCAACACTTGTTAACAAGAATTACATAGGTTCCAGGTATACAATTCTACATTGCATTACCAAGAGAATTCACACTAGGTGATGAACTTATTATACATTTGTTTTTTTATCTAATTTTCTACTAGGATATAACTCTAATTAGGCAGAGATTTTTTTTATGTGTGCTGCTATATCAATAATACTTGGAACTTTTTTTCTGGTGCAGTTAACAGTCAATATGTATTTTTTTTACTAAATGAAAATAGTTTTCATTTTTTCAACCCAAATTCTAGGGAGAAAAGATTTTATTGGCTAAAATGAGTTAGATGGTTGCTCATTGTTCAGTCAATTATAAACTACAGACAGGATCATGTGCTTCAAAGACATGGTGGCTATGTACTCTACTTAATCTGTAGAATACCAGTTCATGATTGTTGTTTGTTGTCATTACAAACAATTTTCTATTTTTGCTCTCTAACATGTTCCAATTTAGATGATAAATTAAATCAGCAGTGTCCAATTTTTGGCTTCCCTGGGCCACATTGGAAGAATTGTCTTAGGCCACACATAAAATACACTAACACTAATGATAACTGATGAGAAAAAAAGTCACAAAAAGAATCTCATAATATTTTAATAATTTGTGTTGGGCTTCTTTCAAGGCTGTCCTGGGCCACAGGCTGAACATGCTTGACTTAGATGATCACTCCATGTACGAGGAATGTTCCTTCCAGATGCTGTGGAAAAAAAGACTGTTTTCAAAATGAAGGAATGTAGGTGAGAAACAATGATTAGTATATGTTGTACTCTTCCCTAGCTCTGCTTCTCTACTGGGATTCTCTATCAAGAAACTTTACCAACCATTCAACCAGATGGCCAAATCACAGAACCATTCTCCATTGAGATTTTAAATTTTTTTCTAAAAGCACGCCATCCTCATTTAGTTGGTAGTAAACTTTTTTCAGATATACTTCTTTATCATATCTCGTAACTACCTCCTCTTCTTCATTTCCAGTGCTAATATTTGGGCTCAGGCTCTCTGTCTCCTGGAATACTGTAGTATTTGTATTTCTTTTTTTATTTGATAAATGACTTAGCACCTTACTATGCTAAGTGTTGTAGATCCTGCCCAAAGTGTTCTACACACATTAAACTATTTAATTCAGAACAACTCCATAAGGTAGGCATTATTTTTATTTTCATTATCTCCTTTAAAATTGAGAGAACTAAGACACAGAGAGGTGCCACACCACAGTTGATAGAGTGAAAAATTAAGCCCAGATAGTTGATCATAGGAGTAGGGGCTCAGTCCCTGTACTGCTGTACTTCTTTAACATAGATCTCTGCCAGCAATGTCATTTCTTTCCTCCTCATGCCAAAAGAACAAATAACAGGCAAAACCTAAAATTTATTAGCATGGTACACAAGGACTTGTATAATCTAACTTTGTTTCCCCCTGGTCTTACTTCAACATGACAACCTTGTTTTACCTGTTACTAAACCTAAGCTGAACAACCTACCTTTCCCCAAATGGACCATGCATTTTTATGTCTATTTTTTTCTCATAGACCTCATTCTTCCTAGAATGTCACAATCCCTGCAACACACAATCTAACCTACACCAGTGCAACTTTTAAGATTTAACTTATGGCACCTCCTCTAAAAACCTTTACTCTTCTTTTAATTTGCCTCTTTACTATTTTCACAGTGTCCCATACCAATTACACATTATTTCACTCTTTGAATATAGGGTTTATATCTCAACAATTTATGAATCTATGTTTATTAAATAAGGAAAAGAGGTCAAAGAAGAGTATAGACAAGTTAAAATTCTAGTCATGAAAATAAAGCATCCAGAGAGAAAGCAGAATAACATATTTCTCACTGGACCACAGAAAAATAGCATATGTATATAGATAGATATACATATACATATACATATACATATACATATTATATTTTCTACAACAGAGATTGGCTAACTATGAGCCATCAGTAAGACAGCCTTACATATCTTTTTGTTAATAAAGCCTTAAGAGAACACAGCCATGCCCATTCATTTCTGCATTGTCTATGGCTGCTTTCATGCTATAACTGCAGATTTGATTAGTTGTGACAGAGACCATATGTTCTGCAAAGCTGACATTATTTAATACTTTTTTATACAGAAAAAATATTTGCAACCCCAACTATACAACATAATGTTCAGTGACTGTCACATAAATGCTGTGTGATGAAGCTCCATTTGTTAATCCAGACCTGTTACCACAGGATAAGTTTAGAGATAAACATCCCTGAAGAAAGAGAAGGAATACTACCACAACTTGAAATCATTATTCTATTTTTATTATGGCATGACAGAATTTATCTCCTACCCTTCTGGGGGATAGGATATACCCATGCTTCTTTAAGGAATGCAGCCCAGGCTAAACTAGGACAGTTATAAAGAAGTACAGACATATAAGTTATGTTTGGAGATGGCTTATCTTAATGTGGAAGAACTTTTGCCTTGAAGGGGCTTCGCCCTGATATTTGACCAGAAAGCATGACTTTTCTTTATTATTTATTCATACATACAAGATCTGAAATGAGTTTTCCACTCTACCTACCCGAGCACACTAAGGGGGAAATTCGATGAAAGTACCAGGTTTTGCCATGTATGATATGCTGCCATATATAATGCACACCCATATTTTTGGTTCAAACTTTCAAGAAAAAAATCTTTTATTTTAATTTTTTAATTCAAATGTTCATTTGTTTACATTTAGTTACTGGTTTTTTGTATTAAGAAGGAATTTTAATATTTATTTTTAATATATTACAGCACAAAAATTTTTAAGTAACAAATAATTACAAACTACAAGAACAGATACAAGGTACAAGAAATTTCATATATAAAATATTTTATATAAAAAATTGTTATTGTATTACAGGGTATTGTTTTGCATACAAATATTGTTATTGCTTTCTAGAGTTATATATTTAACTCACAAGCATAAATAAAAGAATTTAAAGCATTTATATAGATACAGAATTAGTACTACCCATGTGTAATGTACGTCTTTATTTTTTCTTCACAAATTTGGGCAAAAAAATGTGCATTATACATGGTAAAATACAGTTAATAGCAGAGCATTCCTCAAAGACCAAAAGAAAAATAATGGGGTAATGGAGTAGAGGCAGGGTGATCAGGAGTTTTGGAAAAAATGGTGGTGATAAAGAAGAAAGACAGAGACCTTCAGAAGGACTTCCTTATACTCCAAAATTAACTGAATAAGAATCTATAGGTTTAATGAGAAAAACAGTAAACTTCTATTTTCTCTAAAGTTTTGATATGGGCTTGATTATCTAACAATAATGCTTTATTTCTTTCCCTCTTTCTCAATGTCAAGGACATATTTAAGGTGTTTATTCTGCATTTTTAAACCCATTGCTTTGTCATTAAAATGGCAGCCAGTTTATAGGGGGAAGAGAATGTTCTACAAATGACATCAAAAGGAGACTAAATCTCTTTCTCCAATCTATGCTACTATTCCTATGTTATTTTTCCAGGCCTTGAAACAAAACAGAATGAAAAAACATGGGCTTTGGCATCCCAACAGAGGGTGTTTTCTTTCAGTTCTACAGATATTTACATGGGTATAATGACATCTGGACAAATGTGGGCAATGCTAGCAGGTCTTTACAAAAGCAGATGCTGTATGAACCATTTTGCACTACTCACCAGTAAAAGAGGCAGGCAAGAAGAATGGTGTCGTTTTTCTGCCTGGCATTTAGCAAAAATAAAAAAAAAATAAAAAGAAAGAAAAGAAATTTATTTTTGACATCTGTTCATGTCCGTTTTTATAGCTTCACTCTGACTGCCAAGCAGGCCTGATCAGGCATAATTGATAAATAATTAAAGGCAATGTGGCAAGGAGGGCAATGAAAACTAATAAAAAGTAAAAAGAAAAATTAATTGACCCATATTTGTCAGGTGCTTTGAAGAAAAAAGGGACAAGACAATCTTTAAAAATCAGTATTGTTTGATTTTATTTGAGGCTGCGACCCAAGGTGGTAGAGTAGATAAATGCTATACTTGACTCCTCCTATGACCATATTAAAATTACAACTAAATTATAGAACACTCAACCTGAAAAATCATCTGAATTCTAGCTGAACAGAAGTTTCATAACTGAGAAAGTAAAAAAGAAACATCAAGATTATTAGAAGAGATGGAGACACAAAACAGGCCAACTCCACACCTGCATGTTGCAGTTGAGAATCAACAGAAATCTTAGCTGCAAAGGTACCCTCAGAGAAGCAAAAAACCCCAGCCTCACAAGGGGCTCCCTAACCTGAGGTATCAGTGCTGGAAAGAGGAGCCTCTACAATATCTGACTGAAAAATAATAAGGATTCCCACCATCCAGGTGGGGCAGAAGTCTGTAGGAAACACAGATGTCCTCTTAAAGGGTCCATGTACCATATCACTCATTCACAAGTACTCACCCTGGTCTCCAGCAGAGAGATGGTGACTCAGGTGGTGTCAGAGAAATACCAGGAAAGACTGAGTTGTGTGGCATCAGGGCAAGGAATAAGAGAAAGTCACCATTTTTCCTGTGTAGAATAATCCTCCCATGCAACCTGCAGGCAGGCACTGTATTCCCTATGTTGAGCCCTCTCTCATATGTGGCCAAATCTGAAGTTTCCTTAGCCTAGTGAGCTTCACTTATTTTACACTGGTTGTTTCCTGGGACCCAGCCTAATTCAGCTCACACAACACTGAGGCATTTTCACGATGAACAGCAGCCCCCACCTGCACTGCACTTTTTATTGGACAACTTTAAAAGTCTATGGGCCCAAGCAGGTGAAAGCTGGGTTAGGTGTGTTCTAAGACTTTTGCTGAATAGCTCCAGGCTCAGCACTCACATAAAACAGAATTTACCTTCACCTGGTAAACACTACTCCTCTCACTCTGATGACTCCCTGAGACCCCACCTAATCAACTCATATACATCGAGAGGTTCTATCAGCAGTTGAGCCTTATGGGAGCTGGCAGATGGCAACATGACTCAGGGTACTCTAGGCTTTTTGTGTAGCTACTCCAGATCTGGTATTGGTAACAGCCATCTTCAATTTGTAGTATGGCCTCTTCCACACACCTCCTGGATCAGTTCAGGCAGCAATCAACTGTGGATCACTTTGTACCTCTTACCAGGTAATCCCTAGCCAATCACAAGCTGTGGCTGACTGAGGCCTGCATCAGAGCTCCTCCCAAATGACCCCAGAATCAACATACACCAGAAATGGCTGGGAAGAATCCTGCCTTGCAGGGCAGACTTCCCTGCACAACAACCTATAAGCTGTGAAAGTGATATAAATCACAGCCTGTCAGCTTGAGAGATAATCTAATCCACTGATGATGTGCCAATTACAATAAAGGATCAACTATGACAGGAGGGCATATACAACACACATAACTGGCACTCCTGGAGCACCTGGCTCAGATAACTATGGGGACAGGGCCACTGGGCTCCACAGGGCACCTACCATATGAGGCCACTCAGCCAAGACAGGAAGACATAGCAGGTCTACCTAATACAGTAGAATCTCAGTTGGCATCCATGGTAATTAGTAGATGCCAGATAAATGTAGTAGACTCTGTGTTAACTGGAACTCAAGCAACTGGCACTCTCAAACAATTGGCAAAAATCTGAAGCAACCAGCAAATAAATTTTGCTGGTTGCTAGAGTGTGTCAGTTGCTTCAGTTTCCATTAATAGAAAATCTACTGTACACAAAAATAAACACAGAGAGGCAGCCAAAATGATGAAAGAAAGACATTCCAAATGAGAGACAAAGAGAAAAATTCAGAAAAAGAACTAAATAAAATGGAGGCATGCAACCTCTGAGATGCACAGTTCAAAACAGAGGTCATAAGGATGTTCCATGAACTTAGTGAGAACTCCAAAAAGAGAGCTCAAGCATGAGAAAGGACAGAAACCATTAAAAAAGAGCAGTCAGAAATTAAAGCAACAAAACTGAAATGAAGATGAACTAGAAAAAAAAATCACCAATAGACTAGGTGAAGCAGAGGATTAAATAAATGACTTAGAAATCAAAGAAACAGAAAAATAACTCATTTGGAACAATGAAAAAAATTAAAACTTAGGATGCTATAAGTGACCTCTAGGACAAAATAAAGCATAATAACATTCTCATCATAAGGTTACCAAAAGGATAAAAGAGAAAGCAAGGGATTGAAAAATCTATTTGAAAACATAATGACTGAAAGTTTTTGTAAACAGGCAAAGGAAATAAACATACAAGTTCAGAAAGCACAGAGTCTTAAACAAAAAAAATGCAAAGAGGCCCACATAAGACATATTAAAATTAAAATGGCACAAGTTAAAGACAAAGAAAGAATCCTGAATGTAGCAAAAGAAAAGCAGTTAGTTACCTACGAGAAAGCTCCCCAAAGACTGTCAACTAATGTATAAACTGGAACTTTTTAGATTGAAGGGATTGGCATGAAATAGTCAAAGTGACAAAAGCAAGGACCTACAATTGAGATACTATACCCAGCAACACTATCATTTGACATTGAAGTAGAGATAAAGAGTTTCTCAGACAAAGAAAAGCTGAAGGACTTTTACAATACTGAATCAGTATTATAAGGAATGTTAAAAGAACTTCTTTAAGAAAAAAAATGAGAGCATGGCAAAATGGTAACCACAGAGGAGGTCCTTAAAATATCTCCCAGAAAATACAATTAAATAGCTGACCAGGATCCAACAAAGGAAACCCTGAGTGGCACAGTGACAACTGAGAAATACAAGCATCACAAAAAAAACACCTGAAGTTTAGAGGAGGGAGAGCAGGAGACAAGGGAGAGAGCAGAGACAAATCATGACCCAATCAAACCACATGATGGCAAACTGAAGGAACTAGAAAAAAATCTGGGAGCAGCATGATATAGGGGCAGGCAGAGATCAAGCGATGCCAAGAGTGGAGGCCAAAATGGTGGGATCCTTGTGAAACTGCGAGGAAAGTGAACCTAAAAGCAGAGAGTTATAGACAGTCTGAGATCCAAGCACTGGAGCTCTGAGTTGCATGGAAGGTGTGAGCAAGGTATCTGAACTGCCCTAGTCATGAATAGGGCCCCAGATCAGCACTGTGACTCACAACACTTGCAGCTCAGGGTGATTGTGGCTCATGCTTGCAAACAGGTTGGGAGCAGTTGCCATGGAAACAAACCACTGAAACATGGCACTGGATAAAAAGCAGAAGGTAAAAAGGTGGAGTTGGCCACATTCACCCCTACCAACATGAACAATGTCAGCCTGTATTCTCTCAGCCTCTACCATCTTGCCCAATTTCCCCAAAGAAACACAGGAAGCAAAGAGGCCTTGTCTTGCATTCTATCAGACTCCTCCTTCTTCCCAATGAATCGCAGAAACCAGAGAGACTATGGACCAGTCTGCCCCACCGCCATACACTGGTAGAAATCAGGGATAAGGCTTAAATACCTTCTCTCTATATCAAAACTTATCACCCAGCACTACCTAGTGTCTGCTCTACAACAAAAGACCACAAAAATACTAATCAGAGAAAGAAAGAGGTCTTCTGGGCTCAGCTAGAAATAAACCCCTCATGCCAAAGAAGAAGAATACAACAGACAATTTGAGTACCTTAAGATTTAAAGCTTTTCATAAGAAGGATGAAAAATCTCCAGAAAAGGATCTTACAGATCTAGAAATTTATGAACTAAGTGACAGAGACTATAAGACAGCTGTTCTAAAGGCTCTCAGAGAAATGAAAACTTACTGGAAAAACACCATAGCCAAGATGAATTATCTCAGAAAGACAATCTGTGAACAAAATGAACATTTTAACAAAGAAATTCAAGCTATAAAAAAGAACAATATGAAAATGTGAGAGATAATACAATTAAAAAAGTGACAAATAAAATAACTGCCATAGGAAACAGGATCAACCAGATGGAGGAAAGAATTAGTGATATTGAAGATTGGAACTTGGAAACCGCTCAGAAAGAGGAACATAGAGACTATAGAATAAAAAGTATTGAAAGAACTCTGCAAGAACTATCTGACTCCATGAGGAAAAACAGTATTGGGATCATAGGATTGGAAGGAGAAGTAAAGAACTCTACAGAGAGCATACTCAAACAAATAGTAGATAAGAACTTTCCAAACCTATGGAAAAATCTGAAACCACAAATTCAAGACAAATATAGGTCCCTAGATACCTGGACCCTAGCAGATCTTCTCCAAAACGCATTGTACTGAGAATGTCAAAAACCAAAGACAAAGAGACAGTTCTCAAGGCAGCCTGGAAAATAAAACTATAATATTTAAAGGAAATGCCATCAGGCTGGCATCACACTTCTCAACAGAAACTTTACAAGTCAGAAGAGAGTGGAATCAAATATTCAGAATATTAGAAGACAGAAACTTGCAGCCAAAAATAACTTATCCAGCAAAATTATCCTTCAGATATGAATGAGGAACAAAGACCTTCTCAGACACACAGAAGCTGAGGGCATTTGCCAGCACAAGGCTGGCACTTCAAGAAATACTGAAAAAGGCTGTTCAACCTGAAACGAAACACCAGAATAAATGGAATAGAGTTGAAACAACAAAAAAAGTAACAAAAATAAAAAAAGTAATAAGTAACAGCCATAAGAAATCCTCAGTCATCACTCTAAATGTTAATGGACTGAACTCACCAATAAAAAGACACAGAGTAGAAGTCTGGATTAAAAAACAAAACACATTCATATGCTGTCTCCAAGAGATACATTTCAGCCATAAGGACAAACACAGACTCAGAGCAAAAGAATGGAGAATAATACTTTAAGCAAATGGTATCCAGAGAAAAGCAGAAATTGCCATACCAATATCTGATGAAACAAATTTCAAGTTAAAAAAAATAACAAGAGACAAAGGTGGACATTACATAATGATAATATATATAATACAATAAGAACACTTGATACTAATTACTATATATGCTCCCAATCAGAACACACCAAAATATAAAATGCAACTACTAACAGATCTGAAAGAAGAAACTGACAAAAGCACAATCATAGTAGGAGACCTAAATATGGCTTGAACAGTCATGGACAGATCATCCAAACAGAAAATACATAATGAAATATCACCTTTAAATAACACATTACAGAAATTGGACATACTTGACATGTATAGGACACCGTCCAGAAAAAAAAAAAAATATATATATATATATACACCTTCATTGCTAGTGCAAAAGGAACATTCTCAAAAATAGATCATATGCTGGGACACAAAAGTGGTTTCAGAAAATTCAAGAAATTTGAAATTATACCAAGTGTATTCTCAGACCACAAAGCTGTGAAATTGAAGATCAACTGCAAAAAGAAAGCAGAAAAAAATCACATATACATAGAGATTAAACAACTTCTTATTTTAAAATGACTGGATCAAAGAACAAATAAAAGAAGAGATTAGAAAGGCAGAAACTAATGACAATGAAAATACAACATATCAAAATTATTGTAACACAGCAAAAACTAATAAGAGGAAAATTTATATTATTACAGTCCCATCTTAAAGAAACAAGAAAAATTGCAAGTAAACATCCTAGCATCTTATCTTAATGAACTGGAAAAAGAAAAACATAAAAAAACTAAAGTCAGCAGAAGGAAAGAAATAATAAAAATTAAAGCAGAGCTAAACCAATTAGAAAACAGAAAGACAGTAGAGAAGATTAATATTACGAAGAGCTGGTTCTTTGAGAAAGTCAATAAAATTGACAAACCCCTGGCGAGACTAATCAAAGGACAAAAGAAAAGGACACAAATATTTAAAAATAGAAATGAAAGGGAAGAAATTACCACTGATACAACAGAAATACAAAGGATTATAAGAAAATATTTTGAAAAGTTTTATGCCACTAAATTTAGAAACCTAGAAGAAATATACAACTTTCTAGAAATGTATAGTCTAACTAAGAAGAACTGGGTAACCCAAATAGACTATCAATAGTAACAAAATTGAAATGATTATCCAAAACTTCCCCAGAGGCAAAAGCCCCAGACCACATGGTTTCACCAATGAAATTTACCAAGCATTCAAAGAATTGATGCCTATATTTCTCAGACTCTTCCAAAAAAAAACTGAAGATGAGGCAATACTTCCTAAATTATTCTATCAGGCCAACATTACCCTAATACCACAGCCTGGTAAAAACAACATTCACACACAAGAAAATTATACACAAATTTCTCTGATGAACACAGATGCAGAAATTCTAAACAAAATATTAGCAAAATAAAATAGAAGAATGCATCAAAAATGTTATACATCATAATCAAATGGGATTCATCCCAGGAGCACAAGGGTGATTCAACATATGAAAATTAATCAATGTGATACACCACATAAACACAGTAAAAGATAAAGACTATATGATCATATCAATTGATGCAGAAAAAGCATTCATCAAGATACAACACCCATTTATGATCAAAACACTGAATAAAATAGGTATAGAAGGAAAGTACCTTAACATAATAAAGACCATATATGAAAAACCCTCAGCTAATATCATACTGAATGGGGAAAAGCTGAAGCCCATTCCCCTAAAATCAGGAACAAGACAGAGATACCTTGTCACCACTGCTATCTAATATAGTACTAGAAGTTCTAGCCACAGCAATCAGACAAGAGAAAGAAATAAAAGGTGTTCAAATTAAGAGATGAGGTCAAATTGTCATTATTTGCAGATTACATGATCTTTTATATAGAAAATTCCAAAGACTCCACTAGAAACTATGAGAAACAACAAACAAACCAATACAGCAAAGTCGCAGAATACAAAATCAATGTAGAAAAATCAACTGCATTCCCAAATACAAACAACAAATCTTCAGAAACGGAAATGAGGAAGTCCATACCTTTCGCTATCACCACAAAAAGAATGAAATACTTGGAAATTAATTTAACAAAAAAATGTGACAGACTAATATGAAGAAAACTATAAGATACTTTTTAAAGAAATTGAGAGGACACAAAGAAATGGAAAGATATTCCATGTTCATGGATAGAAAGACTTAATTAACATTCTTAAAATGGCCTTATTACCCAAAGCAATTTACAGATTCAATGAAATTCCCATCAAAATCCCACAAATATACTTGCACAAAATAGATAAAATTGTTATCAGATTAGTATGGAACCACAAAAGACTTTGAATCACCAAAGCAATATTACATAAATAGAATAAGGGTGGGGGTATCACACTCCCTGATTTTAATTTATATCACAAAGTATCAATATTCAAAACAGCTTGGTATTGGCAGAAAAACAGACACACAGACCAATGGAACAGAATTGAAAATCCAGAAATAAATCCACAAATATATGGACAAATAGTTTTTGATAAAGGAATAAAAAATACGCAATGAGAAAGATAGCCTTCTCAGTAGATGGTGCTGGGAAAACTGAAAAAACATATCCAAAATATAGAACCTGAGCTGTGAACCATCACCATGTACTGGAAAAATTCAAAGTGGATTAAAGACCTTCAGAGAAGACCCAAAACAATAAACTATACAGAAGAAAAGATTAGTACTAAATTTATAGACCTATGGCTCAAGGAAGACTTGATGAACCTGAACTTAAAGGCAAAGGAAGTAAAAGCAAAAAATAAATGAATGGGGCTATAACAAACTAAAAGCTTCTGCACAACAAAAGTAACCATCAACAAATCAAAAGGACAGCTGAATGGGAGAAAATATTTGCAAATAAAGCATCCGATAAGGGTCTAATATCTAAAACATATTAAAAACTAATATGACTTAACAACCAAAAAACAAGCAATCCAATCAAAAAGTGGGCAGAGGACCTAAACAAACACTTCTCTTACGAAGAAATACAAATGGCCAACAGATATAGGAAAAAAATATTCATCCTCATTAGCTATCAGAGAAAAGCAAATCAAAACCATAATGAGATATCAACTCACACCTGTTAGAATGGCTAGCATCAGCAAGGCAAGAAATAACAAGTGCTGGAGAGGCTGTGGAGAAAAAACTCTCGCACACTGTTGGTAGGAATGCAAGTTGGTACAACTGCTATGGAGAACAGTGTGGAGGTTCCTCAGAAAACTGGGAATGGAGTAGTTACCATATGACCCATCAATTCCTCTTCTGGGTATCTACCCAAAATACTTGAAAACCTCAGTCCACAAAGACTTATGTACCCCAATGCTCATCTCAATGCTGTTCATGGTTGTCAAGACATGGAAACAAGCAAAGCTCCCTTCAATAGATGACTGGATAAAGAAGCTGCAGTACATATACCCAATGGCATATTATTCAGCCACAAGAAAAGATAAAATACTGCTATTTTTGTCAAAATGGGTGGACCTAAAGATCATCATACTAAGAGAAATAAGCCAGACAGAAAAAAACAAGAATCCTATGACCTCACTCATATGCAGAATATAAAACTGAAAGCAAAGGAAAAATAAATGAATAAAAAATTCACAGACAAGCAATAGTTAAATGGTTGTTTGGGTCAAACGGGGAGAGGGTGGGAGAAAAGGGAGCGGGTGGGAAGGGAGAAAGGGGAACCAAATATATAGTGTGGAAAGAGAATTCACACTGGGTGGTGAACATATAATGCAACAAATAAACAATGCACTATAGAATTGTACACCTGGAACTGATGTAATTCTTGCTAATCAATGTCATCCCAATAAGTGTAACAATAAGGAAAAAACTCCCGATTAAACAGGGAAAAGAAAGTGTGGACAGAAAAGAACATAAATATGAATAATAAAATGTCAATAACTGTGTACCTATCAATAATCACTTTAATAATAAATGGATTAAATACTTCAATAAAAAGACATAGGTGGATGAATGGATAAAACAACAAGAGCCATGCATATAACATCTACAAGAGACTCATCTCAGATCAGAAGACACATATATACTGAAAGGAAAATGATAGAAAATATTTCATGCAACTGAAAACAAGAAAAAAGCTGAGATTGTAATGTTATATCAGACAAAATAGGTTTTAAAACACAGACCATAATAAGAGACAAAGAGGAACATTGCATTATAAAACTAGCAATTCAACAAGAAAATATAACTCTTGTAAATATGTATGCATCACATAAGAGCACCTAAATATATAAAACAAATATTGGCCAACATAAAGGGACAAATTGACAATAACACAATCATAGTAGGAGACTTTAACACACCATTGACATCAATGGACAGATCTTTCAGACAGAAAATCCACAAGAAAACAGCAGCCTTAAGTGACACACTAGATGAGATAAATTTAGTTAATATTTTAAAAGCATTTCACACCAAAACAGCAGAATACACATTCTTTTCAAGTGCACATGAACTATTTTCCAAGACAGACCACATATTAGGCAATAAAACAAATCTTAGTAAATATAAGAACATTAAAATCTTACAAATATCTTTTTTTACCACAATGGTATGAAGCTAGAAAACAATTACAGAAAACAAACTGAAAAAAACACACACATAGAGGCTAAATAACATGCTACTAAATAATAAATGGATCAACAATAAGATCTAGGAAGAAATCAAATGATACCTTGAGACAAGTGAAATGAAAACACAATTGATGCAAAATTTATAGAACACAGCAAAAGCAATCCTAAGAGAGAAAGTTATACCAATACAGGCCTACCTCAAGTAACAAAATAATTTCAAATGAACCATCTAACCTTACATTTAAAGGAACAAGAAAAAGAATGGCCAAAACAAAAGTGAGTAAAATGAAGGAAATAATAAATATCTGAACAGAAATAAATGAAACAGATTCCAAAACAACAATAAAAAATACAAATGAAATAGAGCCCATTCTTTGAAAACATAAAACACATTGATAAACCTGTAACCAGACTCATCAAGAAAAAAAAAAGAGGACCTAAATAAATATAATCAGAAATAAAAGAGAAGAAATGACACCAGATACCACAGAAATACAAAGGATTATATAAAAATGTTATTAACAATTATATGCCAAACAATTGGACAATCTGGAAGAAATGGATAAATTCCTAGAATTATATAATCTTCCAAGATTGAATCAAGAAGAAACAAAAATATAAACTGACTGATTGCTGCCAACAAAATCAAATTTGTAATAAAAAAATATCCTGGACAAGATAGTTTTACAATTAAAATTAACCCAACATCCAAAAAATTAACAACTAGTCTCCTCAAACTATTTCAGAAAAAATCAAGAGGAGAAAAAAGTTCTCCTGGTCACCATTACCTTAATTTCAAAATCAGACAAAAACATTACAACAAAGAAAAGAAAAGAAATTATAGACTTATATCACTGATAAATATAAATGCAAAATTTTTCAACAAAATATTAACAAACTACTTCAACAATACATTAAAAAATATCTTAAACCAGGATCAGTGGGATTTATACCTGTGATGTCACGCTGGTTTAATATCTGCAAATCAATTCATGTGAAACACCATATAGAAAAAATGAAGAATAAAATCTATATCAATCAATGTAGAAAAAACATATGACAAAACACAGCATCCATTTATGATAAAAACTCTCAGCAAAGTGGACATAGAGAAACATATCTCAACATAATAAAGGCAATATATAACAAAAACTCAGCTAACATAATGGTGAAAAGCTTATAGTGTTCTCCTTAAGATCAAGAACAAGCCAAGAATGTTCTTGTTCACTATTTTTATTCAACGTAGTACTGGAAGTCCTAGCCACAGAAATCAGACAAGAAAAAGTCATCCAAATTGGAAATGAAGAAGTAAAATTGTCATTATTTGCAGATGACATGGTACTGTACATGTAGAAACCCTAAAGATTCTACCAAAAAAAATCATTAAAACTGATAAATAATTTCAATATATTGTAGAATACAAAATTAATATTCAGAAATTGGTTACATTATTATACACCAATAATGAACTGACAGAAAGAGAAATTAAGGAAAACAATCCTGCTTATAATTGCATCAAAAAAATCATAAAATGCATGAGAGGGTTCAAGATGGTGGATTAGGTAAATGCTATGGTTGCTTCGTCCCATGAACACATTAAAATTACAACTAAATTATAGAACAACCAGCCTGGAGAACCATCTGAAGTCTAGCTAAATGCAAGTTTTAAAACTAAGGATACAAAGAAGCCACATCAGGACTTGTAAGAAGGACAAAAACATGAAACAGGCTAGCTCTAAACCTTTGTGTGAGAAGTGAACGTCTGGAGAGATAACTCAGCCACAGAAGTTTCCCTCAAAGAAGAGATGGACCCCAGCCTCACACCAGTTTCCCCAATTCACAGTATCAATTCCAGGAAGAAAAGCCCTACAACACCTGGCTGTAAAAAACAGTGGGGATTCCAAGCATCACGGTGAGACAGAAGGTTGTAGTAAACCCAGATGTCCTCTTGAAGTGACCACGCACAGACTCAGTAACTTGTGGGCACTCACCTGGGGGTCCAGCAAAGAGACAGTGACTCAGGGGGCATTAGAGATATACAGGGATGCAGTTGGGTCTTCCTCCCTTGCAGCCAGTGGGTGGATGCCAACTTTCCAGTGTTTTACTCTCCCCAATATGGCCAAATCTAAATCTGATTGGTCTGATGAGCTCCTCTGCTTGCTCCACCCTGCTGACTCACTGGGACCTTGCTCCACCCAATACTCCCAATGCAAGAGGCACTTTTTCTGGTGAGCAGTCAGCCCTGCTGGCATTGCAATCTTACTTGTAAAGCTATTCAAAGAGTCCACAGGCCCCAGTTGAGCAGCATCTGGCTTCAGTGTGCTCTGAGACTTTTGCTGAGTAGCTCCAGGCATAGCACTGGCACCAAATAAGAATCTATAGGAGCACCCAATGCAGGTGACCAAGGAGACTGTGGCAGAGTCTCAAAGGGTCACCTAGTACATAAGACTACACAACAATACTAGGAAATGTAGCAGATCTACCTAATACATAGAAACAAACCAGAGAGACATCTAAAATTGGGAAACAAAGAAATATGTCTCAAATAAAATAACAGCTGGAAATTCCAGAAAAACACCAAATGAGATGGAAACAAATGACCTATTAGAGACAGAGCTCAAAACAATTATAATGATGCTCAAAGAACTTGGTGAAAATTTCAACAAACAGCAATCATAAAGAAGGACATAGAAACCATAAAAAAAAGAGCCAGGCAGAAATAAAGTATACAATAACTAAAATGAAAAATGCAACAGAAGGGATCACCAGACTAGATGAAGAAGAGGTTCAAATTAGTGACTTGTAAAACAAGGTAGCAGAAAATACCCATTCAGAGTAGGAGAAAGAAAAAAATAATTCAAATAAATGAGGATAGTTTAAAATTTCTCTGGGACAACATCAAGGTTAACAGCATTCATGTCATAAAGTTACCAGAAGGAGAACAGAGACAGCAAGGGATTGAGAACCTATTTGAAAAAATAATGAACAAAAACCTTCCTAACCTGGTGAAGGAAATAGACATACAAGCCCAGGAAGCACAGAGAGTACCAAGCAAGACAAATTCAAATGGGTCCACACCAAGACACATTAAAATTAAAATAGTAAAAATTAAAGATGAAAAGAGAATCTTAAAAGCAGCAAGAGAAAGGCAACTATTAACTTACAAGGGAGGTCTCATAAGACTGTTAGCTGATTTCTCAACAGAAACTTTGCAGGCCAGAAGAGATGGGCAGAAACTATTTAACATGATGTAAAGCAAAGATCTACAACCAAGATTACTGTGTCCAGAAAGCCTATCATACAAAATTGCAGGGCAGAGAAAGAGCTTCCCAAGAAAAAGCTGCAGGAGTTTATCATCACCAAACAAGTATTACAAGAAATGTTAGCAGAACTTCATTAAGATGAGGATGGGGGGGAGCAAAATTATGAATAATAAAATGGCAGTAGCTACATATGTATCAACAGTTACTTTCAATTTAAATGGAATAAAATCTCCCATCAAAAGACATGGAGGGTACTGTGCTGAGTGGAGTGCCAGATCAAAAAAGATAGATGCAAGCTGAGTTTACCCATACATAGAATCTCAAGAAGAAAATAAACAAAATAGAAACAAATTAATAAATACAGAAAACATTTGGATCATTGCCAGAGGGGAAGAGAGTTAGTATGGTTAAAATAAGGGGAAGGATTTAAGAAGTACAACTTGTCTGTTACAAAGTAGTTACAGAGATGTAGGGTATAGCATAAGAAATATAGTCAATAATATTGTGATAACAATGTATAGTGTCAAATCGGTACTTGAATTGTTGGGAGGATGGAGGAAAACTGGAGGGATGGGTGAAAAAGGAGAATAAATTAAGAAGTACAAGTTCATAGTTACAAAATATTCATGAGCATGTAAAGTACAGCACTGGGTACAAAGTGAATAATATTTTAATTACTACGTATGGCCAAGGTGTTCAACCTTTTAGCTCACCTGGGCCACATTGCAAGAAGAAGAATTGTCTTGGGCCACATATAAATATACTAATACTACTGATAGCTAATAAATGTTTTAAAAGTTTCATGCATAATTTTCATAAAGTTTTAAGAAAGTTATGAATTTTTGTTAGGGTGCATTCAAAGCCATCTTGGGCCACATGCAGTCCACAAGCCACAGGTTGGACAGGCTTAATGTACTGTGTCAGATGGGTATCAGATTTATCAAAATGATGACTTTATAAGTTATGTAAATGTCTTATCATTATGTTGTACACCTGAAACTAAAATGATATTGTATGTCAAATGTCATTGAAAAATCATAATTTCTAAAAACTAAAAAAAAAACAGTCAGAAATAAAGAATACAATAATTAAAATGAAGAACACATCAGAAGAAATAAACAGGACATAAGATAAAGCAGAGGATTGAATCAGTGATTTAAAACACAAAGACACAGAAAACACCCAATTGAAACAACATAAAAAAGAATTTAAAATTTAAGAAACTTTTAAGATGACAACAAGGCACCACAAATTCACATTGTAGGAGTATTAGAAGAAGAAGGGAGAGAGCAAGAAATCAAGAACATATTTGAAGAACTAATGATTGAATACTCCTCTAACCTGGTGAAAAAAATAAATATATAAACCCAGGAAATGCAGAGTTTCAAACAAGATATACCTAAACAGGCTTACACAAAGACATAATTAAAATTGCAAAGGTTAAAAACAAAGACAGAATCCTAAAAATGGCAAGATAAAGTAACTAGTTACTTAAAAAAAGTTGTCATAAGTCTATGGACTGATTTCTAGACAGAAAATTTGAAGACCCAAAAAGAGTGGCAGAAAATGTTCAAAGTAATAATAAACAAGAGTCTAAAAGGGGGAGAAGACAAGATGGCGACTGGAGAGGAGGTTCCTAAAGCCTCTCCCAGAAAACACAATTGAACGGCCATCCAGGAGCCAAGAAAGAGGACCCTGAGTGACAAACCGGCTGTTGAGAAATCCACAAATCGCAAGTAAACACCTGAAGGCTGGCGAGAAGGGGGCGAGTCGGGGAGAGGGAAGGGAGCAGAGACGGACCA